>APFE031149224.1:0-14965 GCA_000404065.3 Pinus taeda
AAAAAAAAAAAAAATGTATAAGCCTGAAAACCAATCATGGATTGGCAGTCTTATACAGAAAATATGGAGTGAAAATCAGGGGCACCTGACGCTCCATATTTTCCAAAAAAAAAAATCTCCTCTCATGTTCTTTCCATCTTCATTCCATCTCATTCACTCATTCCATTTCACTCCATTTTCATCATCATTTTCACTCCATTCTCACTCCATTTTCATTCCATTCCATTCCATCAATAAAGTCCCCTCTCAGGACTATTTTTCATTCAGCTATTTTCCTCTAAACTATCTTTGTGCAGATCAGGGGGTGTTATTTCAGTTTCCGTAGTTGGCCACCGTTTCCGCAGCTAGAACCTGTTTCCGCAGCTAGAAACGATTTCCGCAGCTAGCATCACTCTGTTTCAAAATAAAATCAACTGTTAGTGCCAAAAGCATGCAATGCAGGTGTACGTGAGCTAAGGACATGGGGAATCATCAAAATATCAAAAAGGAGCAACTGGTTACAAATTTTAAGCAAAGAATGACAAGTGTCCAAAGGTATGATCAAAACTCTCTATCAAACAGCACTTCAAGTCATCATTATGTATAGTTATTAACCCATGATCGGTTCTTCTATGTGCAATGATTTACTTAACCACCCACTACCATTCCTATTCCATAATACCATCCCATACACCTTGCATTCACTCTCCCTAACGGTCTTATGATTACCTGAGTTCAAACTCAAAAATGACTCTACTTCTATTTATGACTCGTACTCCTAGACGTGACCTATTGTATTACGGCTCTTACAAGCCATAATTCCCACAGCCGTCTACTTGAGACGTGTAAACCTCACATACAGTCACCTAAAACTCGGGGAAATCAAGCCGTTACTCCACTCATGCCATAATAATCCCCGCATATACTCATGTTCATTCCATAAGTTTGATCACGGTCACCCCTGCTCACTTGTTAATTCTTCCTGTGATCCAAGCATTCCCTCTGTTTCCAACTGCAGTCAATACGCTTTGCTTGATGTTGTGACTACAGCCACTGCAGCCGTTCTAAACCCCGATTACAACTACTTTAGTTTCTCCTAAAAACTCTGTCACAGAGCTACTCTTCCTTAACCCTCATACGTAGATAAAAACCCTCAGTGAATTTAAGGCCGAGAATGGGAAAATTGTTGAGAGCCGAGCCGGAAGGATCAAAGTACTTGGAAGGTTATCCCCAAGTCAAGGAGTTGTTAAAGAAAGCCAAATGGCTCCAGTTTATTCAAAAATTCAAAGGGTATAATAAGGAAGTGACTAAGACCTTTGCAAGGTCCTTTAACGGACAGAAAGTAGAGATGGGAGACTTAAAGTTTGCGGTGACCGAGGCCACAATTGCAGCAGCTACAGGCCTGCCTCTAGACAGAGAAAGATGGTTCAAAAATAGGAGCGTAGATGACCAAATCTGGAGAACGATGCTGCGTAATCAAGGTATGGATACCACACTTTTCACCTGAGGTATCCCTGTCAATGTATTGAAAGAAGAATGGTCTGGTTTGTTGTTGGTTATACAGAAATTTATTACATGTGAGGGCCGTTTGGCTCCATGTACATGTACCATGTGAGGTTAATGATGAATTTTATAGATGGACATGTTATCAATTTACCACATTTTCTGTTAGCAAGTTTAAAGAAAATGAGTGTCACGGTTCAAAAGCATGTAGGAAACATTAATCCACATCTCTATCATCACGGGTTCATAAGAATTCTGATTGAGGAGCAGTTAAAGAAATCTAAGGATAATTGGGATCAATTTCTAATAAGGAACTACTTCCAAGAGCCATCTGAAGCCTCTGGAAGTAGCCCATCAAAAATCCCAAGAAAAAGTAGGAGGAGGGATAAAAATGCTACAGCTCAAGACTCCCCTCTTAAAGAAATTGAAGAGACTGCCCATAAAGAGGAAGAAGACCAGCCCAAGAAAAAGAAACAAAAGAAGGAAAAGGGCAAAGTAATCACTCAAGAAATCTCTCCATCATCTGAAAAATCATTGTAAGAGGACTACCAGCCTTTGTCAGAAAGGCTAGAGGATCTCAAAGCTGCTGCCTTGGCTAAGAAACAGCAGAAAGGGAAACAAAGTGCAGAGAAGATAGTTGTGAGTTCATCCTTGAGAAGAAACTCCCGGTTAAAAGGAAAATGGAAGAAAAAAAAGGGAGAGCAGTCCCACATTATTGACTTAAGTGAAGAAATACTTGAGAAATCACCAGAACAGCCAAGCTTTGACATAAGCCCTCCACGAGAGGAAAGTCCTTTTCGGCAAGAAGGAGAAGGCAGTCCTCCTCCACAAGATTTTGAGTTCAAACAAAGAAAATCACCTGATGTGGATCCTAACCAGCAGGAGGTGTACAATTACCTGGAATCACTAGAGCAATCATCTGCAGGGCCTAGCACTTCTTTGCCACTTGATGCCCAGGTTCAATCTCTAAAAAAAGAAGTGTTTGAATTGGAAGTCCTAAATAGGCACAGAATACAAGAAAATGAAACACTCAAAGAGCAAGGTAAAGTAGACAAAATGGTCCATGATAATACCATGCTCCATTTAGGACTATGGCAGAAGAAGAATAGAAGACTGAAAAAGAGATGCAAGAAGCTAAGCAGGGCTCTAATTAATCTCAAGTTTAAATGTCTGGTTAGAAAACCAAGGATGATGATGATGATGGCATCAAGGAAAAAGAAAAGAGGACTAGATGTCCTTGCAGAGGCCTCGGAGCATGTAGATTAAAAGGGAAATCACTCAATTTTGGTTGCATGAGGACATGCAACACCTTCACAGTGGGGGTATGTTGAGCCTCAACCTTGCACCTTCCTACACACCCTCTTAACCCTCATACTCCACTCACTTCACTCATCCAGTGATTGAATCATTGCATTATAGTTTAAAAAGGACTGTTGATATGGTTTTCTAACTATACTGATGTCTGTTGTTTGGTTTAGTCTTTTGTTCATGCAGCTGCGGAAACTTGTCAACTTCCGCAGCCAGCACAGGTTTCCGCAGCCCGCACAGGATTCCGCAGCCATTTTGTTAAAGGTTGTGCTCCAGGTGTCTTCTGAAGGAACAGGCTATATGGGCAAGCTCCAGATGGCATGTACATCGATCGTGTCCCTTTGAACCGGCCAAATCATCATTTTGAAGCCGCGGTCAACCAAAGTCAAAGACGTGGCCAACCAAAGAGTCCAGCGGTGGCACGTTACTGTTAAAGGCACGTGGATGATACGTGGCCTAGTTCCCATCTCACGGAGGCTCCAACGCACCTGAGGATCGTTCTTGAACAACGAATCTAACAGCCAACCACTCCAGGATTTAAGAAGCATAACGACAGTTACACTAGATCTCGGCTCATGAGATCTACGTGTCCATGGCACGCAGTTAATAGCCTAAGTAGTTGATTAGTTAACTGTAGAACTTTTACATTATAAATAACGTGTTTTCAAACGCTGGAAAGAGACTTTTGGATACATAGAATTTCTGAACTGTTATGTAATTTCCGCACGCTGTTGGACATATCACCCCATTGTTTTATATGTTGCTGATTTGAATACATGAGTAGACCTTTCTGAAGATAGTCTTGTGATCATTTGATTGGCTGAAGTGGTAGAGGGCCCCTGCATACTGAAGCCCTGTAAAGTATTTGTTTAGTTTCATTATGCTTTTGTTTTGTCATTAGTTTGTACATAATATGTTTTGCGTTATGTTTTCTATTGTTTATATCTTTTTCTTTATAAACTGATCAGTGCTTTTTGCAGGTCCTTTTAGGCAGCCCGGGCAATCCTTTATTTTCTTTATTAACTTTTGGCATATGTGATCATCTTGTCCTGCCTGCTAACCTTTATTTTCTGCAATTTACATTCAGCATTGTCCTTTTCAAATTGTTATTTGTTTATTTCTTTTTCTGCTAAATTAGATGTCATACTACTTAACAATTTTATGATTTCTCTCTGTGGTCAAGTGACTATATCAACAGGAGATCAGAAGATCACTAACTGTAGTATGATTTAGGTGTCATATTACTTACTCATAGTTGTTTTCCATAAAGTAGGTTGAGCTGAATGGTAAAGAACTAAAAGAGTCTAAGTAGTGTGATTAATTTCTTTTTACATTTAGTTATCATATTGCTTTTTATGTTCATAATTACTTCCCCAAGGTAGATTGAGCTAAGGGGTAAAGGATTTGAAGAATCTAAGTAGTGTGATTAGTTTCCTTATGCAATTTACTTTCTTGAACAGTTAAATATCATATTGCTTGTTATGCTTATGATTACTTCCCCAAGGTAGATTGAGCCAAAGGGCAAAGGATCTAAAAAGCTCAAGTAGTGTGAATTAGCTGCTTTACTTTAGTTTGAGTTGTTTTTCGAGTTTTTACTTTCTTTTCATTGTCAACAGCAAGGATATTGGGGCATAGCCATTAGTTCGCTTTTTGATGCATTTTGTTTTCTCTTAAGAATTGGTTTCATTTCAGTTATTGTAAAGTTTTCTTTTGAGCATTTTTCAAGTATAGAAACGATCACCATTTACACTCCACACACTTCACACTTCACTTTCATCACCACACGTTAAGAAAGAATAAAATCCAAAAACAAACTAAAAAGCTTAAAACGACAAAAATCTAAGAAAATGGTTATCTAAGTACATATAGTACACCTCACTTCATCAGTTTACGAACCCCGGGTTGACAATATAAATAGCAATTTAGATCACACTAAATTGACCAAATAGGCCGAAAAATGAAAAGCTCGACTATTGAAATGGACTGCACCACTGAATTCTTGGTGATGAGTGGTGTAAAATCAACTATAAACTTATCCAATTCTAACACCGTAAAATTTTGGGCCCTCAGGAATCTTGAAGATTACCTTAAATATTCCTTCTTGAAGATGGCTAGAAAATTCGTTGCACAGATGAAGATTATGAGTACACCACTTCGCTCCTTGCGAAATTTTGTGAAAAATGATTATAAAGTTAACATCATTCTACCTTGATCAAAAATCAACCTCCAATTGAATATTTAAGATTCCACAAGATTCTTCAAGGATTCTTTGTTGCTAGACACCTGCATTTCTACTGCTCATATGGAGATTCTGACTACGCCGTTGGATTCCTGGCGAGAAAATGTGTAAAAATGACTATAAGCATGACAAATTCTCTCACTGGCACATCTCGCCCTCAAGGGAATCTTTCTCGACAACTTGACATATTCTCTAGCTCATGGTTTTGCCATCCTGCAACTCATGGTTCCGCTCCTAGTTACAGTTTCATTGCTCAGCATTCCACGGGTTGGAACTCCTTCGTCGGTCGAATGAATCACTAAAGGGTTAAATAGAATATCTCGAGCAGATAAACCACAGAAGCCCACTGGGACATTGGTAACGAGCTATAATGGGAGCAAGGTGGATGGGGGTTCCAACCCCATTGATCCCCTATTTTATATGGCTCATTATATATCTATTTTTTAAACCTGGCATTTATATAAATTCTTGGTGGTCACATGTTTTGAGCGGTGTTGTTACATTATATTTTGGGCATGTTGGAACCGTTATCCTCAGCGGCCTTTCCAACATTTTTGTTAATATAACATAATGTATTGAAATGGTTATGGGTGTGTATTTTCCATCGACAATTACGTTTACTTCCATAGTAACGTGGTTTGTTTGGAGGGCACCATGGAAGCGGGTTGGTCGAGTGGTCGGGCGAGTTCGAGCCCCGCCGCACACTTGGCACTTGTTGGTGAGTGGGAGCGGGTCCTCCAGCGGCAGCCCACCCATACCATATATATATATAATATATATATTATATATATATTATATATATATATATATATATATATATATATATATATAATAATTAATATATAATATATAACCAAGGTCATGGGTGGTGGGGTTTGATTACTTTCCACCTCTTATACAATATTTTTAATACATTTCGGTTGGGGCGGACAGGTCTAGCGGGCTCAGCCCTCCCCATTTATATTTTTTTTGTTTTTTAATAAAACAACATTGGATATTTTAAATTTTGTTGAAAACAAGGGTCATTGGGGAAATTAGGTAGGCAACAAATTCGCCCATTCCACTTGCTGGATTCCATGAGCTGGATCATTGCCAAATTGTTACCTCGTTAAAACCACTCAACCAAGTTTGACCTGAACTTTGACCATGAATATCTAGAGCATACGAACTTAGATTTGAGTGATGTTCACACCATTGGAATGAGGGTGATGATCACTACGATTTGAATCTAGTTTCACTTCGGTCTGAGGACTTTAATTTTTGAGCTATTTTGAAGCCACTTCTAAATCTGAGCGTGTCTGGAGCCACCTGGATCATTATTACATGTGAATTCCAAGATATACCAAAAACACCTAAATAATAGCCTTAAGAAATCCATAACATATGCATGAAATTGTGTTGTCTCAATGAGCTTCAAATATTAAGCGAAAGTTCCAAGATACATGATACAATGAAACACCACTAGCTCCAATAGTGGAGTGTTAAGTCATTACTGCTTGGTTGGAGAAGCCAAGGTGAAAAGTCCTTTCTTTGAGTAATGAGGCTTCTTTTATAATAATAGGAATTACCTTTCATACCCCCATGACTCTTGAACTTCCCACATGACTCTTTGACTTGTAATGTGACAATTGGACTTCTCTATGTGACTCTTTTGTCCATATATGACCCTTGGAATTCCACATATATACATATACAATATTTAGAATATTACATCATCATTTTCACATCATCATGACAAGTCATTAACATTTATGACTTGAACCCATTGTGACTTGTACATAGATTTTTTTGGAAGAGTGGCGACACTTCCACTATGTCTTCTATACTCGTACCTTATCTTGCATTGTTGTTTCCTTCAACCCTCCAAAGGGTCTTGAAATATTTTGGAGTTTTCATGAGCATCTTTGATCATAAAAAATTGTTTCTCTTTCAAATGTCGCAACATGTGATTCTTGTGATTTTTGACTTCAAAAATATTCCTTGAATAACATATCTTGACAGACCTCCTCATAGATATTTTCCATGCTTTATTGAATTCTTGTAGGTGTAGATCACTCATGGAAAGAAACCATTAGCCCAAAATTTCTTATTCTATTATGCTTGATGCATATTTTATGATTATGGTTCAACAGTGTACCAGAAGAAGAGAGAGAGATATTTTTGGCACAGTACACACTTGCAAGAGGCAAGGAGGGGCTTCACTGATCCCTCAGATTGCACTGTGTGCATCTCTAGAAGAGAAGGAGGTCTGATAGGCGTAGGGAGTGGCTTCAAGGGACAAGGCAGCATGACTGTTCACTAAGGATGTGTTGTGCACTTGGAAGGGAGATCTAATTCCACAAGAAAGGCATATGGGGGAGCCACAAGGCACAAGGTAAGGCATGACTACCCACTGAGAGTGCGCAGTGTGCTCAACTAGGAGAGTAAGGCTTGACTGTCATTAGGTGTAGAAAAAAGCAATAGGGAGGAGGGTTTGTTTACTAGGAATGTGTTATGCACTAGAGGGAGTCCTTCTAGGCACAGGGCACCGTTCCAACTAATAAGGATGGTCTCCACTTAGCCTTAAGAGTATGCATTGCACTTTTTCTATCCTAGTGGGCAGGCTTGCAAAGTCAGAAAATTGTTTATGTCTTGAAGGGTGAAATCTTGAAAACACATTGAGGTAGGAGTATGATCAAACATGACACATCCCAATTCATCAGTAAAACTTAGACAGGACCCAAGACTAATAAATACACATCAATATGCTAGTTCACAAACAATATCCAAGTGTAACAGACGAAGTATGTGCAGTTTAAACCAAAAGTGTTGTTTTATGACTAGAAAGTTTATTATGAATCTAAAGTGAATTATTATTACCCTTGGTGATACAATGACACTTAGGAAGGAACATGAAACTTCAAATATGTGTAAAAACATAGAAGGAAACCTGACGACCAAAAGAGACACTTCACATAATAGAAGGTAGGCTCCAAAATTTGAATATAGAAAAATTTTGGAGGGTATTGTAGCAGCGACAACACATACCAAAAAGAAAGCATATCAACCTTACCTTCTAGCTGCAAATTATAATTTAACAAAATTTAGCTTGTATAATATAGATTTAAATTTATTGTGATGAGTTTCCTAATGGAATATCCGTGGAATTTTACAAATCATATTGGTATCGGATTAGGTTTCCTTGGAAAATCATGTGGAAAGTTACAGGGGATCTAGGAAGTGGCTTGAGTAAAAAGTCATAGAACCTTGGCCACGAGCAATGAATCTGTTCATAATAACCCTTATTCAACAGAATAAAGATTCATAAGGTTGGAAGTGTAGGTCATAAATATTGGATGCAATATTCACCTCCTTACAAAGGCTCTAACAAACAAGCTTGGAATCAAAGAAGATGGATGTTCCAACTTAGAGGTTAGATCAGAGGGGGAATAGGGGGATCATGGAGACCCCAAAAATGAGCGAAGAAAAGAACCCGAGAAAGAGCAATTAATTTTGCATGTTGTCACCTATTCACAATCCATTTTCAAGTGGATGTGAAGGTTTACCTAAATCCATACCAAAGTGAGATGAAAGCCTTGAAATTGAATCACTAGTTGTAGCAATTAGAATTATACTTTAGATTTCACCATATAAATAAGGAGAAAAAATATCATTTTCTAGATTGATTAAAGGGTCATGCCCTTCCCTAGTGGTAAATCCATATATAGACAAACATGATAAAGGGTGATCCCCAAAATAACTAAATGGGAGGACTTCAAAATCCTCACAAGGTCCATTCTACCCTATTGAGTATGTAGAGGAGAAATGGATCCAATGGCACTACTTCAGGCATAGACAAGAGCAGAGTGTACAGGAGTATACCACAGAATTTAGGAATATGGCCATCATGTATGGTAGCTCTCCCAATATTCTAAATTTACTCAAGTATTTGTGGGGTATACATAGTTATCTACGAAAGTAAATGATGTTGTTCAAACCAACAGCAATGGATGAGGCTTGTGTACAAGCACGGTACCTGGAAAGTATAGCATAAAAGAAAGGGAAAAAAAAAGTGGTTTTAAATATAAACAACACTAGAAAGCTTCCAATGAAGCGAATAAAAAGTAGAAACAGAGAAAGGATAAGAATATAATAACCATTACACATTAATGTGAGGATCCTAACAACATTTGCAAACATTGCAACATTGATGGTCACACTAAGTATTTTGAATTGCATATAGGGTTGAACCTAAGGGGCCATAAGAAGTATGGGAAGAAAAATAATCTTTTCGCCACATATTCAAGCAATCAAGAGTAAAGAATATCTATTGAGGATGAGAATATTGCATGCACCTTGGTGTAAAAGGAGGTGAATCTGAGTGACCTTCTATTCAAAAATGCAATATGGAAACTTATTACTTTGGTTTTTCCTTAAAATTAATACTTATTTGTGAAATTTATTTATTCTTTGTGTGTTATTTATTATATCTTCTTCATCAAACAAATATCAAAAGAAAAATAAAGACAGTGGACACAAATATTAGGCTCCAAGACAGGGAAAAACCCAGAAAACCCTTCTCTTCTTATAGAATATTCAAATGAGACAAAAAGACCCAAACTTTAGACCAAGTCCTTCTCTAGAACCAAGTCAACCAAAGACAAATCCTTCCAGAACTGCACCAATATCAGAATTTCGGCCTCTCCAGCAACAAAATTTCAGACCTGAAGTCACTATATAAATTTTTGTCCCTACAACTAATTGATAAACTCGCACATCTGAGGGAATATACTGAAATACTTGTCCTTTCTCCTTCACTAGGTTTTTCTTCTTGAATCCTTGGCCTTTACTATTCTTTCTTCATCCTTCTATTGCATATCGAACTTGTTGGTGATGTGTGTCAATTAGGGTCAAAGATGTCTCTATTTATAACCTTTTCCATGAAGTTGAAGAGGAATACAACATTCCATCCACAAATAGATGGGAAAACATAAGTTATCAACAAGACTTTCATACAAATTTTGAGGTGTTACAATCATAAGCATTTGAAGACCTATGATGAATATCTAGTCTATATACAACACTCTTATAACAAATCAATTCACACTTCTACTAGTAAGTACCCATTTGAAATGTCTTTATATATTTGCCACCTTCATCTTTAGAAGTTGTTGGTATGTAACCAAATCCCAAAACAGAAGAAGACTTGAAAATAAGCCTCTTTGAGGGGGAAACCTAGTTTTACATCATATAAATGAACAATTATTGGATGATACAAATGACAAGACCTCCTTGGTATATATAGGATTCTAAAGGGTCACAACATAATTAGGGCCTACATAACAAGAATAATGTAAGAAGTCAACAACAACAATAGTAGGCTTATATGGGGCATAACAATAACAATATGGGGGCTACATGGGGCAAAACAATAACAATATGGGGGCTACACTACTCTTATAGGGACCTAACCTGCCCCTCTCCTTCAAAAAAGTATTGTCCTCAATGCTTGAGTAGTTTTGGATGCTTTTGTATAAAATATTCATCCTACCATGTGGAATCTTCAATAGGTAAGTTCTTCCACTTAAATAGATACTCTGAAATTGATCGATTCCATAGTTGTCGAGTTCTTGTTTCTGTGACTTCTTCAGGATCCAATATATTTTTTTCTTCATACTCAAGTTCATGAAGTATTGTTTGAACTGGAGACTTGCCACCTATATCCTTCTTTACGCATGAAACATGGAAAATTGGGTGTACTCGTGAAGATGCAGATAGCTCCAATTTTTATGCCATAGTACCAATATTTTGTAACACCTTGTAAGGACCATAGTACTTGGGTGATAATTTATTATCATTCTTGTCTTACTTCATGAACATTTGTTTGTATGGTTGTAGTCGTAAAAATACCCAATCACCAACTTCAAAACTTATTTCAATGTGATGTTGATCTTCCTATTGTTTCATTGATTTTGCGTCAGAGTCAAGTTATCCTTTATGAGTTGAAGAAGTTGTTGTTGATGCTCAATGTGATCTTCCACTTCTTGAACCTTATAATTTTATCTTAAAGACGATGTCATGGAAGGAGGATGATATCTATAAAGTGCCATAATTAGGGTCATTTTTGTTGCAATGTGCAAGGAAGTGTTATACCACCATTCTGCTAGAGGTAACCACTTGACCCATTGTGTTTGTTTATCAAATACAAAACAATGAATATATTATTTCAAACATTTGTTCACAATCTTAGTTTTCCCATCAAATTGTGGATGATAAGATGAGTTATGAGCTAATTAAGTACCATATAAGAAAATATTTTTGTCCAAATATTTCTAGTGAAAATGGGATCTTTGTCACCAAAAAATATCCTTAGGTTTACATGTAGGATTTGAATTTTTTCCAAAAAGATAGTAGTGAATGTACTAGATTTGAAAGGATGAGATAGTGCACAAAAAAGTGCATACTTGGCATGTATATCAACTACCATCGTGATGACACTCTTTCCTTCAGACTTGGGTAAACCTATGATAAATTCCATTGAGACCTCTTCCCAATGCTAGCTTGGAATGGATAAAGGTTGTAATAGACTTGTGGTTTTAATTGTATCAACTTTATTTGTTGGCAAACCAAAAATTCAACCACAAACTTTTGAATAACATATTTAAAGCCATCCCAAAAAAATCCTTCTTAACCATATGGTAAGTCCTTAAAAACCCTAACTACCCTTCTAAAGGGGAGGTGTGCAATTCCAAAAGAATCTTTTGTTTGAGTTGGAGTTCTTACACAGATATAAGTGATCTTTGTACCATAATGAATAATTTTCCTAGATAATTGTATCATATGTACTGGGATCTTGCTACAACTTTTGAATAAGTGTCCACACCTCTTCATCTGATCCGGATTTAAAAGGAACACAACAAAGTACAGAAATAGCGATAAATACAGAGATGCAGCAGAAATAATACTTCATTTCATTAATGTAAAATACTGAAATATGGTTACAAACATAAATGGAAATAAACTAGCTCGGGCGATGGTAACTTATCTCTGAGGAGAGATGTGGTAGCTACATGCCTCTGAACTATGTTACAATGAGGCTCGAAGGAGTATTTATTGTTGAGAAACAATGGAAAACCCTAAACATCCAAAAACCTAACCCTAGGAGATAAAGCGCCAAACTATGGGCCCTGTTTGGATAAATTGGTACATCAACTTCCTAGGGTCGTAACTTTGGCATATGATATCCATTTAACGTGCACAATACCTCCTTAGAAAGATCTATCCAAGGAATACAAATTTTCAGTGAGCAACATTGGTCCACCACCTGTGTTCCTCCCAATTTTCCCAAAAGACTTCGTTTAAAGCCTCAAAACAACTCTGGAAGTTTAGGACCCGAAAAACTGCCAAAAATAGTAAATTGTGCTACAATTATGGAAACTGAAAACTAAAAGAGACAGTTGTGGGGATCCAAGTGGTATATGTGGGTGGCCACCAACATCCACCTGGATAATTCATCCCCCTTTAGAAAGCAATAGTCCCCATTTCGTTGAGTGCCTCCATGAGATGCGGAAACTTCTACTAAACTTGGTCCTTGGTGAGTTATCTGCAACCTCTGATGTTTCCAGTAATGGTGGGTAGCATGGTCAATGGGGATCCACATTGAACACTCAGTGCAAGCCAGGGAATGGGGGAATGTTGTGCTCCAAATCATTGTTTCCCACAACCTTGGTAATGGTGTAAGGACCATATCGGAGTGGTATGAGCTTCTGATGGGCTCTTGTAAGGCGTTCTTTCTGCAGATGCAACCAAACTTTGTTGCCCACCTAAAACTTGTGTGGCACCCAATGTTGATCATGTCGTTGCTTATACTTGTAATTTTCCATAATGGAGCGGTGATATATTGGCCTGTTGGGGCGAGGTGCTCTAGGAATTAGATCGAACGAATGCTTGACCTGATAGTGCAATGGTACCCTTGTGGGTAGAGAGAATATGTCCCTGTCTTCTTTCATGACCGTATTCACCTGCTTTTGATGTGTGGAGGAAACCTTCCCAGGGACCATGGATGTGGCTACAATCTTCCCATTACTTTGAGGGTGAACCAGACAGAAAATAAATTTCCTAGTTTGGGAGATTGTTAGGCCCCTATACTACTAGTGTAACCCCTTATTGTTATTAGTACAACCCACTTATTATATTGATTTACCCATGTAGTGCCCATATTGTTACTATTGTGCCCCATAGAAGCCCACTATTGTTATTATTGTGCCCTTACATTATTTATTGTTATGTCGGCTCCTGATTATGTTATGACCCCTTAGACTCTTATATATAGAAAGGAGGTCTTTTCATTTGTATCATCCAAGAATTGTTCATTTATGTAATGTAAAGGAGGTTTCCCCTCGAAGAGGCTGAATTCTAAGGCGTTGATCTATCTTTTCTATCTTTTTTTGAGTTGGTTTCATAACATTTGGTATCAGAGCTTTGGATTCTAGGGTTTCGCTGCTCCAAACAGGTCATCGTGGAATTTTCGCTATAACTTGTTTTCTATGATGTTTCAGAAGCTAAAAAAAAAACCATTTGAGAAGCGTTGAATCTCAGGTCCCAATTTCAGAGCTTTTCGCACTATATTTGTGGAGATATTATCTGAGGAAGTTGGTCTTTTTGCAGACTCCCGAATTACATTCCAAAGAGGTGATTTGGGGAAAATCATCATAACTTTCTCTTTGATCATCAAATTGAAATTCCGTAAGAAGGTGCAGAAGAGTACGGACTGTAGTTTCTTCTATATATTTTTCAGAGTCAAAGGTCGAAACAGTGACTCGTGGCACGTCGTAAAAGTTCACTCTACTGAACTAGTCTATAATCAGGTCACTGTGGGATATTTCGCATAACTCTTCCTTGGAGAATCCAATTTGGATCACACTGGTGGCATTGGAAAGAGGACATAGAGGGCTACTAGAGTTCGCAATTTCAGAACTGGAAGATCCGAAAGTATAGAGTTACGATCATTTCAAGATCGAGCTCCTAAAATCAAGAAAAAGCGAGATGAGGAAGTTTGATGGCAAGGATCCGGTAAATTAGATACTTCAGATGGAGCAATATTTTGATCTACATGGTGTACCACTGTTACAAAAGGTATGTATTGTATCTTCATATTAAGAACCAGATCAATTTTTATGGTATGAAGGGCTTTGTTCTCGTAAACAACTTGTTACGTGGTCAATTTTCACAGAGGAAATGATAGCACATTATGAGGATACAAAGAGAAACACATTCTTTAGAGCAACACCACAACAATTGGAAAGAGTAAAAGGGCTTTGTGACAAAGTGGAAAGAAAAATTATGGAAACCAGGAAGCATACCCCTCACAACTACAAAGATGGAAGTGTTGTTTCTCCTAGGCTTCCACAACCTACAAGGGTTACACCACAACAATTGGAAGAAAAAAGAGAAAAAGGGCTTTGTTACAATTGTGATAGAAAATGCACTAAAGGTCATAAGTGTTTTGAGAACAAATTATTCTACATATAATATGAAGAGGAGGAAGAAAAGGATCAAGAAGCATCAATGAATCAAACCATATCTTGTAAAGCATTGGCAAGAATTACCACTCAAACTCTCAAGATAGGACATATCAAGAAGAAAAAGGTGCAATAAGCGAAAGATCACATCGAGAAAGAAGAAATGAATCAAACCATATCTTGTAATTCATTGGTCGAAATTACCACTCCTCAAACTATCAAGATAGAAGGACATATCAAGAAGAAAAATGTTCAAGAAGTGAAAGATCACATCGAGCATCAAAAAATGAATCCGACCATATCTTGTAAAGGATTGGAAGAAATTACCACTCCCCAAACTCTAGAGATAGAAGGACATATCAAGAAGAAAAAGGTTCAAGCAGTGAAATATCGCATCGAGCATCAACAACAAGTTCTCCAACTTTTAAAGGATAAC
>APFE031149224.1:27553-108665 GCA_000404065.3 Pinus taeda
AGTCTTCTTCTTCTTGCCCTCGAACTTCTTAGGTCTCAGCTCTGGATGCAGAATCCAACAATGCTCATCATCATGCCCCTCCTTTTTACAGTGAGTGCATGAAGCTTTGTCTTTCTGTGCAGTGTTAGCCTTCCTTGCTTTCCACTTCTGCTTTCTTTTCTCCTTGCTCTTACTTACAGTAGGTTGGGATGGTCCCACAACTTCTGGATTCCCATTCTTTCCTCTAGCTTCTAGATGACTAGCTTGTACAGATACAGATACTTCATCTATACTAGTGGGATTAAACATGAGGATGGTATGCCTCATGTAGCTATGTAGACCACCAATGTACTTTAAAAGAGTTTCTGGTGAGTCTAACGAGATGCCCAACATCAATGCTCTCTTTCTAAATTCTTGAGTATACCCTTGCACACTTTGCCCTTTCAACTACCAAAGAGTTTGCCAACTCATCATGGCTTGTTGCATGTAGGCCAATGGATAGAACTGCTTTTTGATGGCAGCAACAAATTCACTCTAGACAGAGATGGTCTTACCATGCTTCTTCATATCAGCTTGGGTTTTGCCTTCCCACCAAACCAAGGTAGTGCCTCCTAGGCATAGGCTTGCCAGCTGAATCTTACTCTTTTCCGAGTCTATGTTCTGTACTCTGCAAACACATCAATCTGTCTAATCCAATTTTCCAACTTTTCATCATTTAGCTCTCCATCATATATAGGCAAATCAAATTTAACATCTAGTTTAATCAAGGATGCTTTCTTATAATGCACAGGGCTATTAGGAGGTGTAAGAAATCTTTCTTCTTTCCCTTTCCCACTTGAGTGGTCATGGGAATGACATTCATCTTCTTCTTTATCTCGTTTAGAGCCTGATGAATCTTCATCCTTATGCTTTCTGAAGTCCCTATACATTTCTTCTACCATAGACTTTATATCTAGGAAACTTTATATGAATTGAGGGTCTAGCCCTATAGAACCTTCTTCTAACATTGTCTTCTGAGAATAGACTCTCCCAATTTCAGGATTAGTTTCCACCAACTCTCCTTCCCCTAATTTGAGCTTTGATCTAGTGAGCATTCACAGCTAAAACCAACACAATCTTGTCTAACCTTACAGCCTAGAGCTCTGATACCACTTGATCTGATAATCACCCTATGAGTGACCTCAGTTGAAGATTTGTTATACAAAAGGTATTATAGACTCATGTGCTGGTGTGTGTTCTGTGCTATTCAAGCAACGAATCAATCAGATTGCCAATACACAGACATTTAAATGGAAAGACAGCAGAGAAATACAGTAAGCAACACAAAGACACAAATTGTTTTTAATAAGGAGTTCACCCTATTCTCCAGGGCTACGTCTCCGGTCCAGCTTCTGTGGTGGCCTTGTTTTATTGTGTCTTACAGCAGAGAAATTACAATACAGGGACTCAATGTGAGTTCTCCTGAAGCAGATTTTGCTAGGTAGGTTGGTTCTTGGATTCCCCAAGCCACTCAGAGTTCACAGACTCTTTTTCTTCCTACCAGCTCTATGACCCTTGGTCTACAGCGGAAAGAGCCAATATGATGCTCAGCCTGGACAGATTCCTCTATCGAAAGGCTTGAATCTTCAAGCTCTCTGGTGCTCGACGCTGCCTGTGGTCAGCTCGGCCCTCTGTCTCCTCTGCTTGGCTTTACTGTTCTCTATGTTCAATCCTCCTCTCTGGGTTCACTGTTCACTGTCTCTCTTGGTCACTTGGACTCCTCTCAAAATCCTCCTCCTTCGACTGTCTTTGTTCATGGCTTTAACCATTCGATCCCTATGCATGTTCGGTTCCTCTCCCACCTCCGTCGATTCTCCTTCTGCAGCTGCACTTGGAGTTCCCTGTTCGGCGTCAGCATGAACGCTCGGGAAGTGCCACGTGTCCCTGTCGGAACAGCGCCAGTCCGCTCGTTGATTCATTTCTTCGGTTATGTCATGGATACGTTCTTTCTCCACCGTGGCAGTCAAACAGATTCCAAATCCCTTTAAATCGTGTCTTAATTCCCTGTCGATTCCACTTCTTTCTATCGGGTGCAATCTCAGCCATCTAATCTAGGCTCCTCAAGATCCGACGTCATACACACGTCGAGCATGGTTGACTTGCTCGACTGATAGCGTGCGATCAATGGCAATTTTCTCTCTCCTCCGCTGCCACGCGTCGATCGGTTTATGGGATCGCTCCGCTCCTATCCAAAACCTCTTAGCATTCAAGGGCGCCGTGGTCAAAACCGCCGGTTTCCAAGGCGCGGGTCCCACCTTTTCACTTTAGCTCTTTTCATTTCTTCGATCGCGGTTCTCTGGCTCCCAATGTGACCAAGGGCTTAAGGCTCCCCCATTTCAGCCCTGTTTTCCCAGTGTAGGCGCTAATCGCGCATCGAAAATCACCTCCTTTTCCCAATTTGGGGCTCCCAGGGGCTACTTTGGCCACCTGCGCGGTCTCCATGGGCCTCGGTCAGTGCGCTTTGACTGAGGTCCTCGTCGTTCCGCGTCAGCTGCCATGGCCACTGGTTCAGGGTGTTTTTGATGTTGTTTTGGATTCTTTAAAGATTTGTTTCATCCTGATACAGTCAAGGTTCTTTGTCAGTCATTTATGGATCCGATTTGGATCACAGCCCGTTGGGACGAGGTGCTCTAGGAGTCAGATCGAACGAATGCTTGACCTAACATTGCAACAATACCCCTATGGGTGAGGAGAAGATGTCTCTATCTTCTTTCATGACTGTATCCACCTGCTTCTGTTGCGTGGATGAACCCTTCCCAGGGGCCATGGATATGGCTACGATCTTCCCCTTACTTTGAGGGTGAACTAGACAGAAAATAAATTTCCTAGTCTGGGAGATGATCTTACTGCTTTTCTTAGCAGAGATCAAAGGAGTGGTGGTAGGTGGGGCTACCTCTGGTATCATGTATAGTGTATTACACAAAGAAATAATAACAGTTGACTCATACAGAGCATATCGCTTCCACAAGTATGGTTGGCCTAATAATACATCACAAACATCAAGCGGTGCAACATCACAAAATACCTCATCTGTGAAGGGCTTGATGCTGTAGGGAAGGCGAAACTATTAGCGGACTCAGAGATCTTGTCCTTGGCAAAGCCACCCAATGTTGTATGGTTGCAGGTGTGGTATGGTTGGTAATCCCAGCCGCTTCACGACCTCTGCTGAAATGAGGTTCTTTTGGCTGCCACTGTCGACAATGAATTGCAGCGGCAAACCCTTCACACACATTTGTGAGTGGAAAAGACACTCCCCGTCCTCTGGATCTTCGAGCTCATTCTTTTGGATCTTAGTGGTGGAAACAATGGCATTGGGATCTACGTCAATGATCTATTTCCCTTTGTCATTCCTCTTTTCAGGTTCTAACTCAGGGTCGGAACATGCATCTGATTATGAAGCCTTCAAATCGGCCACCTGCGACTGCTTGGTCCAACACTCACTTGTGTTGTGAGTGGGGCTCTTATGGAACTCACATCACTTTCATGTGTCCTTATTTGACTTCATGGTGTTGTTCTTTTCTTGTGGCTTCGACGGGTTGTCTTGGGTCACCCCACCTTGGCATTGTCCTTTGTTCTTCAAATTCACAGATCCAAAGTCTCACTTCTTTTGTTTAAACTTCTGCTTGATCTTGACAGCATGTCGGTATGTTGTACTAAGCAAGGAGATGTTCAGGAACTCCATTTGTCCTGGATATATCTATGTAGGTAGCCACGGTATTTGAGTACCACATGCAGGTCAGAATCCTTGATACCCATCTTTGTACGTAGGGTATGAAAAACATTTGTGAACTCCAACACATCTTGGTCCCTTCCCTGCCGCAGTGTGGTCCACTTTATGTATTTATCCTCATAGCTTTTGACAGGGTATTATTGCTCCTTAATGGCATCCCAGAACAAATTCCAAGTGCGTGCAGCTAAAAACAGTGAGTTCGTACTTCCATCCTTCTGCTCGCAGTAGGTTTCCCACCAATCCTTGACGTGGGGTCTGCTTTAAGAAGAGCGAATGTAATATTTTCCCAGCTAGAAAAATAATGAACAGAAAAATAACCTTCTAGCAGATTTAACCATTTATCTACAAAATTTGCATCTATCTGACCCTCAAATATGGGGATTTCAAAGTTAACTTGTACCTTAAAGGGTGTAGCATTTCCAGAGTAGTTGCTAGAAGTATCGCCCATGGGTAGCAGTTGAAGGATCTAGGCAATGTTGTCCATCATCGCATTCTTTTGTTGCTCGGGGGGCTTCTTCAAGAAAGATTTCGATAGGATCTCCTACCCCCTCATCTTTCTTTTCATCTTCCATGGGAGGCCATCAGGATTTGCAAGGCTGGTCTTGCAAAGGTTCAACAAGTTCAAGCCCTAACTCCTTATATCCCAACCTCACTGGGGACATGCAAAGAAAAACATAGAAAGAGCAGACCGCTCTGATACCATTGGTCTACATTTAAACACGAATGCAACAAAGTACAAAAATATCAATAAATATAGAGATGCAGCAGAAATAATACTTCATTTCATTATTGTAAAATACTGAAATATGCTTACAAACAGAAATGGAAATAAACTAGCTTGAGCGATCATAGCTTATCTCTTAGGAGAGATGTGGTGGCTACATGCCTCTTAACTATGTTAGAATGAGGCTCGAAGGCCTATTTATTTTTGAGAAATAATGGAAACCCTTAAACATCCAATAACCTAACCCTAGGAGATGAAGCGCCAAAATATGGGCCTGTTTGGGTAAATTGGTACATCAACTTCCAGGGTCATAACTTTGGCCTACGATCTTCATTTGACATGCACAATACCTCATTAGAAATATCTATCCGAGGACTACAAGTTTTGAGTGAGAAAAATTAGTTATTGACCCATGTTGCTCTCAATTTTCCCAAAAAAACTTCGTTTAGGGCCTCAAAACGGCTCAGGGAGTTCAAGACTCGAAAAACTGTCAAAAATACTAAATTGTGCTACATTTAAGGAAATTGAAAAAATGAAAGAGACAATTGTGGGGGTCCAAGTGGGATAGGTGGGTGGCCACCAACATCCACCTGGATCATTCCTCCCCCCTTAGGAAACAATGGTCCCCATTGCATTGAGTCCCTCACTGAGATGTGGAAACTTCTGCTGAACTTGGTCCCTGGTGAGTTGTTCTGCAATCTCTGATGTTTCCATTAATGGTTGGAAGCATGGTCAAGGGCGGTCCACATTAAACACTCGGTGTGAGCCAGGGAATGGGGGAATGATGTCGTCAAAAGCATTGTTGCCCACAACCTTGGTAATGGTGTAAGGACCATATCGGAGTGGTCTGAGCTTCTGATGGGTTGTTGTAAGGCGTTCTTTCTTCGAATGCAACCAGACTTGTCGCCCACTTGAAACTTGTGTGGTGCCCGCTGTTGATCATGTCACTGCTTGTACTTGGCATTTTCCATAATGGAGTGGTGATATATCAATCCGTTGGGATGAGGTGCTCTGGGATTTAGATCGAACGAATGCTTGATCTGACAGTGAAACGGTACCCCTGTGGGTGAGGAGAATATGTCCATGTCTTCTTTCATGACCATATCCACCTGCTTCTGCTGCGTGGAGGGACCCTTCACGGGGACCATTGATGTGGCTATGATCTTCCCCTTACTTTGAGGGCGAACCAAACAGAAAATAAAATTCCTACTATGAAAGATGATCTTACTGCCTTTCTTAGCATAGATCAAAGGAGTGGCGGTATGAGGGGCTACCTTTGGTATCCTGTATAATTTGACACAAAGAAATAATAACAGCGCAAGGACTTGACTCATACACATCATATCGCTTCCACAAGTATGGTTGGCCTAATAATACATCACAAACATCAAGCGGTGCAACATCACATAATACCTCAGGGCTTGATGTTGTAGGGAAGGCAGCATTGCTGGCAGACCCGGAGATCTCATCCACCCTGAAGAAACCCAATGTTGTATGGTTGCAGGTGTGGTATGGTTAGTAGTCCCAAATGCTTCATGACCTCTTCTGAAATGAGGTTCTTTTGGTTGCCACTGTCGACAATGAATTCCAGCGGCAAACTCTTCACCCAAATTTGTGAGTGGAAAATATGCTCCCCCTCCTCTGGATCTTTGGTCTCATTCTTCTGGATCTTAGCGATGGAAACAATGGTGTTGGCCTCTGTGTCAATGATCTACTTCCCTTTGTCATTCCTCTTGTCAGGTTCTAACTCAGGGTCAGAACATGCATCTGATTATTAATCCTTCAACTCGACCACTAGCGACTGCGGGGCTCTTATGAAACGCACACCGCTTTCCTATGTTCTTCTTTGACATCATGGTGTTGTTCTTTTCTTGTGGCTTTGACGGGTTGTCTTGGGTCACCCCGCCTTGGCTTTGTCCTTTGTTCTTCGAATTCGCAGATCTAGATTCTCGGTTCTTTTGTTTCAACTTCTGCTCGATCTTGACAGTGTATCAGTATACCATACAAAGTGAGGAGATGTTCAGGAACTCCATCTCATCCTGGATGTATCTATGTAGGCAGCCATGGTATTTGAGTACCACATGCAACTCGGAATCCTTAATACCCAACTTTGTGCGAAGGGTATGAAAAATAATTTTAAACTCCGACACATCTTGGTCCCTTACCTACCACAGCATGGTCCACTTTATGTATTTATCCTCATATCTTTTGATAGGGTAGTACTGCTCATTAATGGCATCTCGGAACAAATTCCAATTGGGTGTGGCTGAAAATAGTGAATTCGTACTTGCATCCTTTTTCTCGTAGTAGGTTTCCCATTAATCCTTGACATGGGGGGCTGCTTTGAGAAGAGCAAATGTAATATTTTCCCGGCTGGAAAAATAATGAACAGAAAAATAACCTTATAACAGATTTACCCATTTATCTACAGCATCTGCATCAATCTAACCCTCGAATATGGGGATTTTAAAGTTAACTTGTACCTTAAAGGGTGTAGCATTTCTAGAGTAGCTGCTGGAAGTGTCGCCCCTAGGTAGCCACTGAAGGATCTGGGTGAAAGTGTCCATCATCTCATTCCTTTGTCGCTTGAGGGCTTCTTCGAGCAAGATTTTGATAGGATCTCCTACCCCCTTGTCTTTCTTTTCATCTGCCATGGGAGGTCATCGGGATTTGCAATGTTGGTCTTGCAAAGGTTCGACCAGTTCAAGACCTAACTCCTTATATCCTGACCTCGTTAGGGACATGTAAAGAAAAATAGAGAAAGAGTAGACCGCTCTGATACCACTGATCTGGATTTAAATAGGAATGCAACAAGTACAGAAATAGTGATAAATACAGAGATACAGTAGAAACAATATTTCATTTCATTAATGTAAAATACTGGAATATGCTTACAAACATAAATGGAAATAAACTAGCTCGGGTGATCGTAGCTTATCTCTATGGAGAGATGTGGTGGCTACATGCTCTAAACCGTGTTACAATGAGGCTCTAAGGCCTATTTTGTTGAGAAACAATTAAAAACCCTAAACATCCAATAACCTAACCCTAGGAGATGAAGTGCCAAACTATGGGCCCGGTTTGGGTAAATTGGTACATCAACTTCCTGGGGTCATAACTTTAGCATACTATCCTTTGTTTAACGTGCACAATACCTTGTTAGAAAGATCTATCCAAGGACTACAACTCTTGAGTGAGAAAAATTAGTTTGTCATACATGTTTCTCCCAGTTTTCCCAAAAAAACGTCGTTTAGGGCCACAAAATGGCTCTGGAAGTTTAGGACCCGAAAAAATACCAAAAATAGTAAATTGTGTTATAATTAGGGAAACTAAAAAATCGAAAGAGACAGTTGTGGGGGTCCTAGTGGGATAGGTGGGTGGCCACCAATATCCACCTAGATCATTACGTTCCCATTAGGAAGCAATGGTCCCCATTGCGTTGAGTGCCTCCTTGAGATGCAGAAACTTCTACTGAAATTGGTCCCTGGTGAGTTGTTTTGCAATCTCTGATGTTTCCAATAATGGTGGGAAGCATGATCAAGGGTGGTCCAAATTGAACACTCAGTGCAAGCCAGGGAATGGGGGAATGTTGTGCTTCAAAGCATTGTTTCCCACAACCTTAGTAATGGTGTAAGGACCATATCGGAGTGGTCTGAGCTTCTAGTGGGCTCTTGTAAGGAATTCTTTCTACAGATGCAACCAAACTTTGTCGCCCACCTGAAACTTGAGTGGCACCTGATGTTGATCATGTCACTGCTTATACTTGGCATTTTCCAGAATGGAGCAGCGATATATCGGCCCATTGGGATGAGGTGCTCTGGGAGTCAGATCGAACAAATGCCTAGCCTGACAATGCAATGGTACCCCTGTGGGTGAGGAGAAGATGTCCCTGTATTCTTTCATGACCATATCCACTTGCTTCTGCTACATGGAGGAACCCTTCCCGGGTGCCATGGATGTGGCTACGATCTGCCCCTTACTTTTAGGGTGAACCAGACATAAAATAAATTTCCTAGTCTTGGAGATGATCTTACTTCCTTTCTTAGCAGAGATCAAAGGAGTGGCAGTAGGTGAGGCTACCTCCGGTATCCTATATAATGTATTACACAAAGAAATAATAACAGTGCAAGGCCTTGACTCATACACAGCATGTCACTTCCACAAGTGTGGTTGGCCTAATAATACATAACAAACATCAAGCGGTGCAACATCACACAATACCTCATCTGTGAAGGGCTTAATGTTATAGGAAAGGTGGCACTCCTAGCGGACTCGAAGATCGCATCCTTGGTGAAGCCACCGGATGTTGTATGGTTGTGGGTATGGTATGGTTGGTAGTCCCAATCGCTTCATGACCTCTGCTGAAATGAGGTTCTTTTGGCTGCCACTGTCGACAATGAATTGCAATGGCAAACCCTTCACCCACATTTGTGAGTGGAAAAGATGTTCTCCCTCCTATGGATCTTCAGGCTCATTCTTTTGGATGTTAGTGGTGGAAACAGTGATGTTGGGCTCTACATCAATGATCTGCTTCCCTTTGTCATTCCTCTTGTCGAGTTCTAACTTAGGGTCGGAACATGCATCTGATTATGAAGCCTTCAACTCGGCCACCAGAGACTACTTGGTCTGACACTCCCTTGTGTTGTGGGTGGGACTCTTATGGAACTCACACCACTTTCATGTGTCCTTCTTTGACTTTGTGGTGTTGTTCTTTTCTTGCAGCTTCGACAGGTTGTCTTGGGTCACCCTGCCTTGGCTTTGTCCTTTGTTCTTCGAATTCGCAGATCCAAATTCTCGCTTCTTTTGTTTAAACTTCTGCTCGATCTTGACAGCGTATCAATATGTCGTACCAAGCGAGGAGATGTTAAAGACCTCCATCTCATCCTGGATGTAACTATGTAAGCAGCCACGGTATTTGAGTACCACATGCAGCCCAAAATCCTTGATACCCAACTTTGTACAAAGGGTATGAAAAATATTTGTGAACTCTGGCACATCTTGGTCCCTTCCCTACTGCAGCGTGGTCCACTTTATGTATTTATCCTCATAGCTTTTGACAGGGTAGTATTGCTCCTTAATAGCATCCCAGAATGAATTCCAAGCGGGTGCGGCTGAAAACAGTGAGTTTTTACTTCCATCCTTATGCTCGCAGTAGGCTTCCCACCAATCCTTGACGTGGGGGGATGCTTTGAGAAGAGCGAATGTAATATTTTCCCGGCTGGAAAAATCATGAACTGAAAAATAACCTTCTAATAGATTTAACCATTTATCTATGGAATTTGCATCTATCTGACCCTCGAATATGGGGATTTCAAAGTTAACTTGTACCTTAGAGGGTGTAGCATTTCTAGAGTAGTTGTTGGAAGTGCCGCCCCCGAGTAGCCGTTGAAGGATCTAGGCAAAGTTATCCATCATCGCATTCCTTTATCGCTCTATGGCTTCTTTGAGCATTATTTTGATAGGATTTCCTACCCCCTCGTCTTTCTTTTCATCCGCCATGGGAGGCTGTTGGGATTTGCGAGGTTGGTCTTGCAAAGGTTCGACCAATTCAAGCCCTAAGGGGTGATCATAGCTTATCTCGGAGGAGAGACGTGGTGGCTACATGCCTTTGAACTATGTTAGAATGAGGCTCGAAGGCCTATTTATTGTTGAGAACAATGGAAAACCATAAACATCCAAAAACCTAACCCTAGGAGATGAAGCGCCAAACTATGGGCCCTGTTTGGGTAAATTGGTACATCAACTTCCCGGGGTCATAACTTTGGCATACGATCTTCGTTTGACGTGCAAAATAACTCGTTAGGAAATTTATATCCGAGGACTACAACTTTGGAGTGAGAAACATTGATCAACAATCCATGTTGCTCCTGGTTTTTCCAAAAAAACGTCGTTTAGGGCCTCAAAACGGCTCCGGAAGTTCAGGACCCGAAAAACTGTCAAAAATAGTAATTTGTGCTACAATTAAGGAAACTGAAAAAATTAAAGAGACAGTTGTGGGGGTCCAAGTGGGATAGGTGGGTGGCCACCAACATCCACCTGGATCATCATCATTATTCCATTTATCTCTTGCTTCAGTTATCTAATCAAGTTGGATCATAGAAATGACACAGAGCAATACTTCCACATCCTCATCCCTCATTGTAGAGAACGGGTGTAAAATTTGAATTGACCTATAAGTGTGAGGAAACCTTCCAATGATTAAAGGGTCTACTAACAATTTCTATGGTATTGAGTTTTTCAGACCCAAATGAAGATTTCCTAATATGCATTGTTGCAACTATAGAAGGTATAGGGGGAATACTTATGCAAAATGGGCATGTGGTGTGTTATGAGTCTAGGAAGTGTTAGAAGATCGAAAATAATTATGTTTCACATGACTTGGAATTGGCAGAAATAATTCATGTTCTTAAGATGTGGAGTCATTATCTCATGGGCCAGAGATTTGAATTACAAACTGATCACTATGGTTTGTGACACTTATTTAAACAACTGAATCTGAATGTTATGGTTTGAATTATTAGTTGAGTATGATTTTAAGATTAAGCATATTAAGGGAAAGTAGAACAAGGTGGTAGATGTTTTCAACCAAAGAATGCACTTGATTCATGCTTCAATAGTAAGTGTGTGTAAGATTGATATAGTAACCGGAGTTATAGAACTTGGAAATTTAGATCAATCATATTTCTCTATCAAGAATAGTTTGCAGCGAGAGGAAAAGCAATCAAAATATTTGGACTACAAGTTTGGGAAAGATGGAATTCTTTTATATAGAGGTTGTATATATGTGTCAGATGCACAAGAGGTGAAAGACTTGATTATGAAGGAAAGGCATAGGGTGCCTTTTACAAGACACCTAGCCTATCAAAAAACCATTACAATGGTCAAAAAGCAATATTTTTGGCTTGGATTTGTAGGATATGGTGATAGAATTGCAACTACTCAAGAATTTTAATCTAAATCAAGAGACACAATTCTACCCTGTTGATCTGCAGAATTTAATTCACAATTTAGAACCATAATTGCAAACGTGCAATAAGAAAAAAATCGCACATGCACACTATTTTTCTAGGGGAACTCGACTAGGAAAACCCCCTCAAGTGTCTTTACATTAATGAGATGAATAAATAATGTATTACATTTTCTTGCTCGCTTTGAGCATAGCCTACAAGTGAATAACCTATCTCTCTACTCAATGAGAAGATCTCACCCAGACTTAGTCATTTTTTGCCTCTGTTTGAGCCCCTATTTCCTTGTGCAAATCTTGAGGAATTAGCCCCTATTTTTATGAATTTCCTCCAATTGATTCTACAATTCCCAAGGTTGGATCATCTGATTGCATGCAACACTTGTACACTCAAACTAACTTACAACTGCTTGTTACAATGCCTTGGAATCTCCACCACAGCTAAGGAAATTTAATTCTCTACATGCACTAATTATTTTGAGATGGTTGATCAGTTAACTAGATGATCACTGAGTTAGACTGTTGTCCCACTGCACAACTAACCTTCCACTAGTTCCATCAACTATTAGAACTGGTTTAACTGAAAACAACTAGAAAAAATTGACCTTGATTGCTACAAATTAGCAATCACACATGCTTAACTAAACTCCAAGCCCTCTAACTCAAACTTACTGAGCTAAATGAGTGACAAGAGCCATGTTGCCTTAGTTGACTGCCTCCAAGTTGTCCATTGATGTGGAAATTCAAATTTTCTCAATTTGACCAAGGAAATTCAAATTGAGACTTTCTTGCTACTCTTCTCAACACTCCCTCTTAGAAAGAAAAGGATTATCAACCACCCCTATCCTGCACCTATGGAATTTGAACTTCCCTCTTGACAAAGCCTTTGTCAATATGTCAGCATCTTGTTCCTCTGTCGAAATGTATTGTGGCGACATCATACGCCTCTACACATAGTCCCGTAAATGATGATATCAGATATCTATATGCTTGGATTGATCATGAAATACTAGATTCTCAAAGAGATTAGTGAAGCTCTGATTATCACAATATATCATAGCTGGATCCATCATCTAACCAAACAATCCCACAAGTATCTTTCTCATTCAAGTCGCCTCACATGTTGCTTGACTTGTAGCCATGTCTTATGCTTCTTCCAATATGAGTGCCACAAATCTTTGCTTCCTAATGTTCTAAGAAACTGTTGCAGGCCCAACACTAAAAATTCCACCTAATGTACTCTTTCAGTCGAATGGACTCCCTGCCCAATCTGCATATATGAAGCCACAAGGCTTCACTCCCTCTATCTTCCAGTACCACAATCCATACTGGTTAGCTCCTCTGAGGTACCATAAAACTTGTTGCTTGTCTTCTAATACAATTTGATTGACCTAACCATAGCTTGGATCAGTCAGTTGACTGCATAGAACATATATGGTTGTGTGTTCAAATTCCTTGGAAAAGTCCTCCTTGCAAGATTTGATCAACTTCTCATCACATGTTAATATTAAATCATCAACATATAAAATAATGATAAGAAATTTACCTTCTGCCAAAATTTGATAGAGTTTCGTATCCACTTCACTTTGGGTGAAGCTAAAACTAGTCAGATAATTGTCAATCTTGGTGTACCAAGCTCGAGGTGCATGTTTGAGACCGTACAAGGCTCGCTTGAGTCTGCACATATGAGACTCCTAATCAAATGTCTCAAAAACTTCTGGTTGCTCGATGTACACCTCATCCTCAATAACACCATTGAGAAATGTTGTTTTTACATCCATCTGGGGAATCATCCACCCCATCTGTCCAGCCAGTGCAAGAATTGATCTAATGGATGAATACCTTGCTACAAGAAAAAAGGTTTCCCCGTATTCAATTCCATCAACTTGATAGAATCCTTTGGCCACACATCTGGCCTCATACTTCTGTATAATTGTGTTTGTTGCATGCTTAACCTTAAAGATCCATCTCAAACCCATAAAAGATTTATCTGTCGGCCTTGGGACCACTTCCCAAACATTGTTCTTCATGATGAATTCATATTCTTCCACCATTGCATAAACCCAAATAGGTTTATCTATTGCTTCCTCAAAAGAGGATGGCTCAGTCTCTACAAGCGTAGTCATTAAATCCATGTATCAGCCCAGTGTACCTCTCAGTTGACCTCCTTTTAGTATGCAAATTTGAAGGAGCTCCCACATTCTCCCTTGCATCCTGCACTAATATATTAGCTTCCCTAGTTATTTTTCTGCCTTCTTTGGATGGTTCTACTTGAGTGGATGTCTCCACTCTGCCTCCTCTCTACTCCTCAATTTGTGGTTGCTCTGCAACATCCTGAGGCTCTTGCTTTGGAGCTAAAATCTCCTCTTTTGGTGGGATCTTAAGCTCCCTCTCAAGAGATAATTACATTTCTTTATCCTCATCAAACTTTAAATCCCTTCACACAATTTCCATTCTCAGGGAAGGTAAGTACATATGGTAATTGTGTGGAGTTTTGGTGTAACCCACAAAAACTCCCAACTCCATTGTTGACTCAAGCTTCTTCCTCGAATATTTGGAGACATGGCAGTAAATAGAGGCTCCAAAAATCCTGAAATGAGACACATTCATCTTTCTCCCCAAGAAATCCTCCTCCAATGTAATCATACCAAAAATTTGATGGGGACTCTAGTTCTGCAAGTGGATTGTTATGTTACATGCCTCTGCCCATAAATGCAATGGAAGGCCTTGGTCATGTATAATAGCTCTCACAACTCCAACAATGTTTTGGTTCTTTCTCTCACTTGCCCCATTCTATTGTGGGTTGTGGGGTGTTGTTAGCTCTCTTTGAATGCCTTCTTTTGGATAGAAATTATTAAAGCAATTCGAAACATACTCACCTCCATTGTCACTCCTGAGAGCCTTCACCTTCTTGTCAATCTCTTTCTCAACTAGTGCCTTGAATTCTACAAACTTGGATAATTTCTCATCCTTCTTCTACATGAAGAAGATCCAACACTTTCTTGATAAATCATAAATAACAAATAACAAATTATTTATGTCTGGTAATGGAGTCTGTTGAGAAAGATCCACAAACATCATTGTAGACTCTTTCCAAAACTACATGTGATTTGTTGTCTCGATCATCGAATTTGGATTTTACATACTTCCCCAAGGTAAAACCCTTGCAATAATCATGTTGCTCAAGTTCTCATTTAGGGAGGCCAGTGATTATTTGTTGCATAATCTTTAAGGAACCATGATGCAAATAGCCCAATCTCTTGTGCCAAATTTCATCAACATCATGCCTCTGCACTTTCTCTGCCTTACTACTTAAAGCAGCACAATCTTCCACATCAATTTTATACAATTTCTTCACACGAAGCTCGATATATTTCACCTATATAGTGGCTATGTGTCTCGAGAATTATTTCCCTTTGCTAGAGTTCACATAATAACCACGATATTCCAAAACTACTACAGAGATGAGATTCTTCTTTAGGTCTGGAACAAACATGACATCTTTGAGGTGAAGAGGGGATCACAACTCCCTCTTAAAGGTTATTGTACCAATCCCGGTAGAACTGTACCTTATGTTGTCCCCAAGATCAATATTCATGTGGAGATATTTCTCCTCTAGGTCATCACAGTGTTGGCCATGCATGTGATAAGGATGAAGTCTAGCTCAAACTATGAAGCCAATGATTCACCTGTTGCTCCTCTTGAGTTCTTATTGCCAGAATTTTTGTGTGGACACTTGGTAGCATAATACTTGAATTCATGGCAATTGAAAATTTTTATTTTGGACAAGTCTTTCTTCTTTTCCCCTTGGCTGGATTATGGTTTGGTTTGATATCTCTTCCCTTTTCCCTTCTTTCCCTTTCCAACCAATGCAAAATTGTATTCATCCTCTCCCTTGGATGAGGTTACATATCTAGTATTTTGCATGATCTCTTCTTGTACAATCGAACCACAAGCATTCAATTCGGTAATTTCTCCCTCCCATTCACCAAGTCCTGGTAGTTATGCCAACTTTTGGGAAAGCCTAGAACTAGGCTCACCATTTCATCTTCTGCAACATTCACATCAACCCCTCTAAGATCATCAAAAACTTGTGAAAATCGGGTGAGATATTGTGGAAAAGTCTTATTATTTTGCATCTTGAGATTTCAAAGTTTGTATTTGAGGGCCACTTTTCTATGGTCACTATTATTCTTGAACAGCGTTGTCAATGCCTTCCACGTTGTGAAAGGATTTTCTTTCCCATGGAGATTTGAGACAATGTTGTCTCGCACTCCCTCCAAGATTATTCTCCTCGCCTTCGCTACATCTTCCTTCCATTAGGCTAGGTTATGGGCATTAATTGATCATTCTTTTGAAATGTTTGTCTTGACATATTCCAGCAATACATTGTCATCAAGCACTTCCTTCATGCGATCCTTCTAGGAAATGAAATTTGAGATGCCTTCCAAGGCATACTCTAATTTGACCAAGGAAAAGTCAAATTAAGACTTTCTTGCTACACTTCTAAACAACATTAAAGAAGAATTTAGAAAATTACATAGAAACATGTTTGGAGTGTCAGAAAGTTAAGGTTGATCACAAGCACCAGACAGGCTTGCTACAACCGATACCCGTTCTTGAGTGGAAGTTGGATGTGGTGTCAATTGATTTCATTACTGAATTGCCCAAGAAAACAAAAGGGCATGATGTGATTTCTGGTGGTGGTTAATAAACTCACCAAAAATTCTCATTTAATTCCAGTGAAATTAGTGTATAAAGCAGCTAACATAGCTAATGTTTTTAGGGTAGTTTCCAAGCTACATGGTGTGCCTAAGGAAATTATTTTGAATAGGGATCCAAAGTTCACATATAATTTTTGGATGGGATTATTTAATGGGTTAGGTACTAATTTGAATTTTATTACTATGTATCACCTAGAGTCTAATGGAAAAACTTAGTGGGCTAATCAAGTGATCGATATGTTGTGAATGTACATGATGGATAAACCATCTAGAAGGGAAGACTATTTACATTTGGTATATTTTGCATATAATAATGGATATTGGGATTCATTAAATATGAGCCTATTAGAAGCATTATGTGTCAGGAAGTGTTACACTTCAGCAAGTTAGAGAAATCCAATAGACAGAGTCATGGTTGGTTTGGAATTTCTCAACAATATGGAAGAGCATGTTACAAACATCAGGAAAAAGTTAAAAGTTCCCCATGACACGTAGAAAAGCTATGTGAACAAGCATAAAATTCATCATGAATTTAAAGTTGGATATCATGTTTTCTTAGGAGTTAAAGTGTGGAAGAGCTCAATGAAGTTGGACAGATGTGCTAAATTGGCAGCACATTATTGTGGACTATTTGAGATCCTTGAGAGGATAATTTAGGTTTCTTTTAGGATTGCATTACTTGCATCCATTCATATTCATGATTTATTTCATGTGTCTTTGCTTAAAAAGTATATTTCTGGTACGAAGCAAGTGATTTATTGGCATATGATTCAAGTGGAACCAGAAGTAGATTCTAGATCCAACCGATATGAATTTCATACAGGATGGTCAAATTGTTCTCAAAACCAAGTTCTTAGCATGGTAAAGGTGCAATGGACCTTTCTTGGTCTTGAAGAGGATAAATGGCAAAAAGAAGATGTAATGAGGGAGGAGTGCGCTCATCTTTTTGAAATTTATGTTATATATGCATGTATATATGATGCATTGAGGGAAATGCATAAAATAAGGGGGAGGATGAATATAATACCCCTACTCGTTATGATAATATAAATAAATGTACACTGGTGTTTATGTTGGTGAGTTGAATGTATATAATTATTTGGCTGGTGATTTTGAGTTATTTTGCAGGCATGTATGCCTATATATATTTATGTTTATGGATTTTGGGGCTAGTATGCCCAAATATATGTGTGTGTGTGTGTGTGTGTGTGTGTGTGTGTGTGTGTGTGTGTGTGTGTGTGTGTGTATGTGTGTGTGTGTGTTGATTTTTGGCTAAGTGGTTGGAGGGTCAAGGTTGTAAATACTATGTAACTTTTGTACATATATTATAATAATAATAAAATAAGTAGGTTGCAGAATCCATTCCATGGTAAGAGTATAGGAGGCATGCAATTATATGGTGGCAAACAACAGGGTGATGTGTTGGGTATTGGGGGAAAGGGCACCTAGGGCCCACATGGCTTCAGTGAGTACCACGTCACGGAGTGAGGCCATGAATATATAAAGGATGCATATTTGGCCTATGAATGGGAATGTTCATGAGGATTATTTAGATAAGTATTTAGAGTTTCATGCGTGCAAGGGCTTGGAGTTGGACAATGATTCTCCATTATGAACCAATTGGTGAGTCTTGTGCTTGCAATTTATAACTAACTGGAGTTCCAACGAAATCATTTTTTAAACAACTAATTGGTGAGCCCTTTGCTTAGGCTATGAAATTGGCTTAGAACTATTCAATTCAAGTGATTGATTAGTGTGCCTTGTGCTTGGGTTATGGAATTGACTGAGAACCAAGTCGGTTTATGGCATGGAAGGGTTCCTGGAAGCCTTGGAAGCAGCATGATCTCCTAGAAACCCAGAGATGACACCCTTCCTAGATGGCCATAAGGCACCCTAGAAGGTGGGCACCACCAAGGAACTGGTAGGGCACAAAGAAGGGGTGTGCCACTTGGGTGCAGGTTTTAAGGGAAGCGCGATCTTGTGGTTGGGGCCATGGTTGTTGCATTGGTACCTTGGTCATAGATATGTTGATGTTTTCTTGGTTTGTATTGTTACTTATGGAGTTGTATCCCCAACTCAAGGGTGACTCATGGTTGGTATCTATGAACTACGTGATATATGTCTTGGTGAAACATGGACAAGCCATAACCAATTGGAATTTATGTGCAAGATAAGTGTTTATATTTATGTATTATGTTGATTATTATGTTTATGGTGAATCCCTAGATTCCTTGGTTTGGTATATTGATCTGCTTATGCATTAATTTATGTTGTACATTTGTGTATTTATGTTTGATATGTTTTAAATGTAGTAGTAATGGAATTTAGTATTGAATTCATGCTAACTAGGCACTAGCAAGTGCAAAGAGTAACCATGGCAGAGTTAGGGTTTTAACACTTTCATAGTCAAAAATTTATAAATTTGAGTATTATTGATTATGTAATGTTTCCCAAGGGTTTTTGGGGACATTATAGGAAAATTACAAGGCCAAGCATGATCAATTCATAACAAATAATTCATTTAGAGTGGGAGATAGAGTATGATAACAATTGAACAAGGACATAGTTCACTAAAGCCAATGAGATAGTTCAATTTCTTTATTTCATGTGAATACCAACATATACCAAAAAAGCCAAAAGAATAGTCTTAAGACATCCACGATATATGCATGAAAATGCGTGGGCTCAATGAGCTTCATATTAAGTGAAATTCCAAGATACATGATACAATGAAACACCAGTAGCTCCAATAGTGGAGCGTTAAGCCACTACTCGCTCTCCAAAAAAATTATCTTTCTCTTTAATCCTTGGTTGGAGAATATAAGGTGAAAATTCCTTTATTTGAGTAATGGGACTTCTTTTATAACAAGAGGAATAACCTTTCATATCCCCATCTCTTGAACTTCCCACATGACTCTTTGACTTCTAATGTGACCTTTGGACTTCTCCAAGTGACTCTTTTGTCCATATATGACTCTTAGACTTCCACATATTTACATTTACAAGATTACATCATCATTTCCACATCATCATGTGACGACAACATGACAAGCCATTAACATTAATGACTTCAACCATTGCGACTTGTACATAGATTTCTTGGAAGAGTGATGGAATTTCCATTATGTATTTAATGCTCATAACAGATCTTGCGTTGTTGTTTCCTTCTACCCTTTAAAGGGCCTTGAAATATTTTGGACTCTCATGATCCACTTTGATCATTAGAATCCATTGTTCTTTCAATTGTCACACATGTGCTTCTTGTGCTTTTTGTCTTCAAACAAATTCCTTAGGAGACATTTCTTGACATATCTCCTCACAGATTTTTTCCATGCTTTATTGAATACCTATAGGTGTAAATCACTCATGGAAAGCAACCATTAGCCCAAAAATATCCTATTTTATTATGCTTGATGCATATTTTCTTACTATGGTTCAACAATGCGCCAAGGAGAGAGAGAAATATTTTGGGCATAGGGTGCACTTGCAAGAGGAAAGGAGGGGCTTCACTGATCACTGGGATTGTGCCATACATAGCTCTAGAAGAGAAAGAGGTTTGATAGACACAGGGTGAAACTTCAAAGGACAAGGAAGCATGACTATTCACTGAGAATGTGTTGTATGCTTGAAAGGGAGACTCAGGGCCACAAGGAAGGTGAAGGGTGTAGTCACAAGGCATAAGTGAAGGCATCACTACCCACTGAGGGTATGTAGTGCACTCAATTGAGAGACTAAGGCTTGACTGGCGCAAGGCATAGAAACAAGCAACAGGGAGGAGGGTTTGTTTACTAGGAATGTGTTATGCACTAGAGAGAGGCCTTCTGGGCATAGGGTGTAGTTCCAACTGACAAGGATGATCTCTACTTAACCTTAAGAGTGCATAGTGCGTTCTTTCTATCCGATTGGGAAGAATTCCAAATTCAGAAAATTGTCTAATTCTGGAAGGGTGAAATCTTGAAAACACACTGGGGTAGGAGTATGGTCAAACATGACACATCTCAATTCATTCGTAAATCTTATATAGGACCCAAGAGGTCTACAACATTCCATCCATAAATAGATTGGAAAACATAAGTGATCAACAAGAATTTCTTACAACTTTTGAGGAGTTACATTCAGAAGTATTCGAAGACCTAGGATGAAAATATAGTCTATATACAACACTCTTATAACAGATCAATTCACGCTTCTACTAGTAAGTACCCATTTGAAACTTCTTTGTATATTTTCCACCTTCACCTATGGATGTTATTTTTATGTAACCAAATCACAAAATAGAAGAAAAGATAGATCAATGACTTAAAAATAAGCCTCTTCGAGGGGCAACCTCCTTTTATATCATATAAATGAACAATTTTTGGATGATACAAATGACAAGACCTCCTTGGTATATATAAGAGTCTAAAGGGTCACAATATAATTAGGGCCTACATAAAAATAATAATATAAAGGCTCAAAAATAACAATAGTGGGCTTCTATGGGGCACAACAATAACAATATGGAGGCTACACTACTATAATAGGGACCTAGCATGCCCCTCTCCTTCAACAAAGTGTTGTCCTCAATGCTTGAGTAGTTATGGATGTGTATGTATAAAATATTCATCCTCCCATATGGAATCTTCTACAGGTAATTTCTTCCACTTAATGAGATACTCTAAAACGGATCAATTTTGTAGCTGTCAGGTTCTTGTTTTCGTGAATGCTTCAGGCTCCAATATAATTTTTCCTTCCTAATCATGTTATGGAAATATTGTTTGAATTGGAACCTTATCACCTATAATGTTCTTTAAGAATGATACATGGAAAATTGGGTGTACTCATGAAGATGCAAGCAACTCCAATTTACATGCCATAGTACCAATGTTTTGCAACACCTTGTAAGGACCATAGTACTTAGGTGATAATTTATTATCCTTCTTATCTTGCTTAACGGACATTTGTTTGTATGGTTGTAGCCATAAAAATACCCAATCACCTACATTAAAACTTCTTTCATTGTGATGTTAACCTACATATTGGCTCATTTGGTTTTGCGCCAGAGTCAAGTTATCATTTAAGAGTTGGAGAACTTGTTGTTCATGCTGAATATGATCTTCCAATGTGATGGAAGGAGGATGATATCTATAAAGTTCCATAAATGAGGTCATTTTTTTCAGTATTGAAGGAATTGTTATACCACCATTCTACCATAGGTAATTGGTTGACCCAATTTGTTTGTTTATCAAATACAAAACAATGAAGATATTCTTTCAAACATGTGTATAGTATCTCAGTTTTCCCGTTAGATATGTGGATGATAAGATGAGTATGAACTAATTGAGTACCAAGACAAGAAAATAATTTTTTCCAAAAATTTCCAGTGAAAATGATATCTCTACCACCTACAATAAAGCTTGGGTTTCTATGTATCTTTTGAATTGTTCCCATAAATGCAGTAGCGACTATACTAGCTTTGGAAGGATGAGATAGTGCACAAAAATTGCATACTTGATAAGTCTCAACTACCACCATGATGATACTCTTGCCTTCATACTTGGGTAAACCTGTGATAAAATCCATTGAGACCTACTACCAACACTAGCTTGGAATGGCTAAAGGTTGTAATATACCTGGGGTTTTAATTGTCTCAACTTTATTTTGTTGGAAAACCAAAAATTCTAACACAAACTTCTGAATATCATATTTAAGACCATCCTAAAAAAATTATTTCTTGACCCTATGGTAAGTTTTAAAAATCCTAAGTGACCTCCTAAAGAAGATTTTTGCAATTCCAAAAGAATCGTTTGTTTGATTTGGTAGTTCTTATACAAAGATAAGCGATATGTGTACCATATTAAATCATTTTTCCATACAAATGTATCAGATGTACTGGGATCTTGCTACAACTTTTGAATGAGTGTCCAGACATATTCATCATTCTTCCGTTCATATCTTGCTTCAATTATCTAATCAGGTTGGACAATAGAAATGGCATAGAGTAATGCTTCCACATCCTCATCCCTTCTTGATAGTGGATATGCAACAACATTTTGCTTCCCTTTTTTGTAGATGATTTCAAAATAATAAACCAACATCTTTGTGACCCATTTTGGTGCTCTTCTGAAGATATTCTTTGTTCCAAAAGTACTTAAGACTATCATGATCTATTTTTCCTTGAAGTGTCTTCCCATTAGGTAAGGGCATCATTTCTTCAGACCATGTAATATTGGCAACATTTTCTTCTCATAAATAATTGTGTGTAAATACTTTCCCTTGATTATACAACTTTCAAAAGCAATGGGTCTTCCTTCTTGCATTAAAAAATAACCAATTCCATTTCTTGAGGCATCACATTCCGCAATAAAGGTTTTTGTGAAGTTTGGTGTAGCTAAGACCGAAAATTGGGGAATTGCTTCTTTAATATGTTCAAATGCCTTAGTTGCTTCTAGATTCCAACACAATGCATATTTTTTCAGCAATGTTTGTTAGAGGTGCTCCTATTTTCCCATAATTCTTAACAAACTTGCTATAATACCCTGTCAACCCAAGAAATACTTGAAAAATTATTTAGGGTTGTGGGAATTTTCCATTCCTTAATGGCTTTAATATTGTTAGTGTCAACCTTGATACCCTCATGGGATAAAATATGATCCAAATATTCCACCTCTTGTACCCCAAAGAAACATTTTGAGGGTTTTTCATACAATTGTTTCTCTTCCTATAGTTTAAGCACCATGTCAACATGTTGAACAAGATATTTCTAAGGATTGTTGTAGATTAGTATATCATAAAAAAATACTAACACAAATTTCTAAGAAAGGGTTTGAAAGTGGAATTCATCAAACCTTGAAATGTGGAAGGTACATTAGGAAGGCCTAAAGGTGTAACTAAAAACTCATAATGAACTTCATGATTTATGAATGGTTTTCTTGGAATGTCTTTTGTCTTCATTCTAATTTGATGATATGCGGAACGAATATCTAACTTGGTGAAGTAAATTGTTCCATGTAATTCATCCAACAATTCATCAATGACGGGAATGGGAAATTTATCTTTAATAGTGAGCTTATTGAGCTCTCTATAATATGGACACATACACCATGATTCATCATTCTTTTCCACCAATATTACTAGAGAAGAAAAAGAACTTTGGCTAGGTTGAATTATACCTGCCTCTAGCATTTTTGCAACCATACATTTAATTTCACTCTTTTTGGCATAGTGATATGTAAGATTTGTGTTTGGCGGAACACTTCCTAGATTCGTGGTGAATAGCATTATCATGATCACGTTAGGTATGTTCTATGCTAGAGCAATTTATTTCAAATTCTTTTCCACATTAGCAATCACATCAGCATAAAGTAAACTACAGATAGAACATAAATATAAATTGCGGAATACAAGCCAATACAAGAGGACATAAGATGTGTCGCTAGCTAGGGAAAAACCCCAAAGACAAGTAGAGAGAGGAAGAGATCCAATTGTGTGAACAAATGACTTGAAGTCCTCTTCTATTTATACTAAAACGTAGAGGTTGAATATACATGATTGTTGGGCTTCTGAGCCTACATAAGTTGCTGGCCGACTTAACAATTTGTCCATAACATAAATAAATTCATAACGTCATAAATACTTATCAGAATCGGATGATCTTTAGATCAATCCTACACCTCTCAATGAGAGGGATCCAACAAACATATCAGCTGCCATAAATAATATGACCCACGTGGAGTTTGGCCCTAGTTGCATATTTTAACACTCCCTCTCAACTAGGGAGAACTCCATTCACTGATCCATATGTCCAACTATACTATCTCTGCTATCAGTGCCCTGCACTGCTCTGCTCAACTCTACTGGCTCTGCTCTACTCTGTTGGCTCTGCTTAGCTCTATAGGCTCTATTGGCTCTGCTCTGCTCTGTTGGCTCTGCTCTGCTCTGCTAGCTCTGCTCTGCTCAGCTCTGCTGGCTTTGCCCTACTCAACTTAGCTCTGTTGAACCATGAATAAGAATAATTGATCGAGAATGTGTCATACCATTCTCCATTGACCTAAAGTCAGTCTCAGGGTGTGTACCACTAGTCCCAAACCAATCCTCAACTGACCCGAAGTAAGTGTCATAGTAGGTACAACTCCTGCCACTGGTCCCAAACCAGTACTCTACTGACTTGAAGTCAGTCTCAAAGTATGTACCACTAGTCCCAGACTAGTCCTCAACCGACCCGAAGTCATTGTCATAGTGGGTACAACTCCTACCAATGGTCCCAAACCAGTATCATTGATCCCATACCAATGAAGGTCATCCTAGCATAGGGAGTACAGTAGATACAGCGATGCGTCCATTGGTACTATTATGGTCCCTATCCTCATTTCCCTACTCATTTATCATATGAGAGGTACTTCCCATGTGTCCCAGACTACATGGGTAGGATGCCTCGATAGGAGAACTTAATCAATCTTGTCCTCACAGGAGAACTAATCATCCTGATACACAATCACCATGGAGAACACATCATCCAGGCCTCACAGGAGAACTAATCATCCTGCTACACAATCGTCATGGAGAAGAAATCATCCAGACCTCACAAGAGAACTAATCATCCTACTACACATTTGTCATGGAGAACACATCATCCAGACCTCACAGGAGAATTAATCATCCTACTACACAATCGTCATGGAGAACACATCATCCAGACCTCATAGGAGAATTAATCATCCTACTACACAATCATCATGGAGAACACATCATCCAGACCTCACAGGAGAATTAATCATCATGCTACACAGGAGAGCGAATCATCCTATCCCACAAGCCAGCGAATCATCTTGTCCCACAAGAGAGCGAATCATCTTGTTCAGAGCAGAGCGAATCATCTTGCCCGCAGGAGAGAAAATCATCCTGTCCCACAAGAGAGTGAATCATCTTGTCCCACAAGAGAGCGAATCATCTTGTCCACAGAAGAGCAAATCATCTTATCCACACAAGAGTGAATCATCTCGTCCTAGTGTGCACCACCAGGGGAGGGTGAGTCACCCTGTGGTGGTATGTTGCTCTAGTAAGAACCACAAGCCCCCAGAGCTCCCAGAGCTCAATGTATACAACATGCAAGACCCTTGTACAAGGGTCTCTTGACGACTCCAAGTCATTTGGGAAAATTGCAGATTTGATCTTCCCCCCGGGGCTTAGACAAAGTGTAGCGACCTATACATCATCTCATAGTAATGGAGCTTCCTTGCTCATAGACATACCATATCCCAGATAAGGTAGTATCTGATGTCTATCTAGTAGAGCAATCGTCGAATATGGGATTCCTAATTAATCGAATCCCACCTCTGGTTGTCACAGAGAATCACAATGATACAAACAGCTCACTTGAAGAGATTCCCCAACCAATCAGCTTCATACGAAATCATACTCGTAGATATGTATCCAGTCTTAGCGATTCTTATAACAACCGAAATCTGCTTCCTGCTCATCCATGATATTGAAGCAGAATCCAAAGAGAAACAACACTAAGAAGTGCTTTAGTGATCCTCCAAACTACCTACCCAATCATCATTTGACTAATCATGCAATTTCATATTTCTAGTAGTGTATCTCAATCCATAGGAGATTGTGCCCCGAAGACATCTCAAAAGATTCTTGGCACCAATCCAGTGAGGTTCAACCAAATATGAGCTCACCATGCCAACTGCAAAACATTTGTCTAGACGGAAGTTTACAAAGAACATCAATGCGAATGAGTTTATGAGATTCAGAGGCATTTCCTAAATCTGGTCCGACATCACTACCATATAACTTCTGAAAGTTAATATCCTCAAGGTGTCGCAGGCTTGCAGTTCACCATTCCACATTTGGAATCCAACTCCCTCTTACTTCTGCAAATGAGAGGGTCTACACCTGTTAAAACTAGGTCGTCCTCATAAGGTGCTTGTATGAGAAGTCTATCATCCAAATCCTTCAGATGGTTTGGATCTGTTTCAATCCTAGTGAATCTCAACTCTATCAGACAGCTATCGATCCTCTCATACTATGCTCGGGGTGTTTTGCTTCAAGCCATAGAGGGATTCCTTCCACCTACATATGCGAGATTCCTGATTATCAATCTCAGACCCCTTGGGTTGTTCCAGACCTGTGGACCTGTTACATGAGGGAAATGATCCCCTTGTAATATTTTCCTTCGGTGCATCTTAGAAATGTAATTTCATGATCCTTTTGAATTCAAGCATCCCTGTCACCATCTAACTCATAAACCTTCGATGCTACGTGACAATGGACACAGTCCCCAGTGGGCTTCCTGCAATTCGATACAACCCTAAACTCAAAAACATCTTTCAAAATTCTATTTCCAAACACGTACCTTTCCATCGATGAGTGCCACCCTGAAACATTTGACTTCCATTTCCGAGATGGACACCAAGTTCTTCTTGCGATCAGGTAAATAAAATTGATTCAGGGTTCCTTGCTTTCTTTGAAGAGTCAACCATTTCCTTGATGACCTACATTACCTTTGGACACTCCTTTGCATAATGGCCGAACTTATTGCAACCAAGGCATCCGCCTTTCCTTCCACCCTTAGATCCGAACTTCCCAATGAAGTGATCTCTAGATGGGCCATTAGAAACTTCTGCTATGCCATTATGATAATATGTTCTGCTCCGACTTCAAACTTTGTGAACTTAGAAGAGAGATGAGGAACCCATTTATCCTTTTGTCTTGTCCCTGTTGTCTTTGGTGATTGCTCTTTCACTCTTTCTTGGGCATTGTCTTCACCTCAGCTCTGATACCATGTTAATTTTAGGTATGTTCTATGCTAGAGAAATTTATTTCAATTTCTTTTCCACATTATCAATCACATCAGCATAAATTAAACTGCAGATAGAACATAAATATAAATCATAGAAGACAAGACAAGACAAAAGGACACAAGATGTGGCGCTAACCAGGGACAAGCCCCAAAGACAAGTAGAGAGAGGAAGAGATCCAAGTGTGTGTAGAAATGAATTGAAGTCCTCTTCTATTTATACTAAAACGTAGAGGTTGAATAAGCATGACTATTGGGCTTCTGAGCCTACATAAGTTGTTGGCTGACTTAACAATTTGTCCATAACATAAATAAATTCATAACTTCATAAATACTTATTGGAATCGAATGATATTTAGATCAATCCTACACCTCTCAATGAGAGGGATCCAATAAAAATATCATCTGCCACAAATAATATGACCCACATGGATTTTTTCCCTAGTTGCCAATTTTAACAATCTCAAATATCTTGGAATGATTGTCCAAGACTCTTTGGAGATCTGGAGAAATGGATGATTGCAATGTTTGAACATCGAGTGAGAATAATTGTGTAATTATGCCTTATTGTATTTTCTTCAAAAGTTTTTTCATGTCATTAGAGTTTATTATCTTCCCTAGTTTCCGTATGATGCCCCTTAATTCAATTTCCTTTACTTCCCAGAAAATTTTTAAGAAAATTTCTTGAAAATTAAAAGCTACCATCCCCAAAGATTGTAACCACTAGAATCCTAATACAATATCAACACCACCCATTGGAATGGAAAGAATTTTAGACTATTAAATATATATTCCCCCATGGTTAGCTTCATATTATGGCACTTCCCTGAGAAATTTATAGTTCCTCCATTTGCAACCATCATGTAACACTGTGGTGCTCGATATAGAAAGCAATTCAACTCCTTGGCTATCTTATAGTGAATAAAATTATGGGTACTACTCAAAACAATGAGTACTAATACCTTTTTATTCTTGATATATCCTTCTACCTTGAGAGTTTTAGGAGGAGTAATTCCCACCAATGCATTACAAGATATTGGCATATTCATTTTTTCTTCCTCTAGGATTGTTTCCTAGTGTATATCCTCTTATTTTGATCTTTATTGTTCCTTTTCTTCCTCCTCTTCACAATCTATGTAAAATAATTTCTTCTAACCACACTTATGGCCTTTAGTGTATTTTCTATCACAACTATAACAAATTTATTTTGCACTTTTTTCCTCCAGTTGTTGTGGTGTCAACCTTTTAGGTTTTGGGAGGCTAGGAGCAACACTTCTATCTTTATAGTTGTGAGTGGTTGATTTCCTTGTTTCCATAATTTTTCTTTCAACTTTTCTTTCCATCCTGAATGCATTCTCCAATGAATTAGGTTCCCAAATGTGAACCTAATGTTGGATGTTATCATTTAAAGTTCCTATGAATACATCAATCATATGCTCCTTTAGAATATCAGTGTCTTGATATTCAATCTTTGGAAGTCCTCAATGTGCTCTGCCATTGAACCCTTTTGTTTGATATTTATCAATTGGTTAAAGAAGGTATTTCTCTTTGTATCCTAATAATGTGTTATCAATTCCTCCGTGAAAATTGTCCATGTGACAATTAATTTATGAGAATAAATCCAATCATACCTCAGAAACTAGTTGGGATCTAAATATAAAGATGCAATGTGTACATTTTATGTGTGTGGCACATTATTTAGATCAAAGAATTTCTCCATTTGTAGTATCCATGTTATTGGTTCCTTTCCATCAAACTTCCTCATATAGATATTTGTGTTGAATGGTGTCGTCATTGATGTCAACATCTATTATTGAAGGTTCTTAATATTTTTCTAGATTGCATCAAGTTGGAAGATCCAATGGAAGGATGGTTGGAAACCCTAACTATAGGTTTTGGATTCTCTAAAAGATGATTACAATGCACTTGTTGGAGGTTATTGAAGAAGTAGATCACTAAATTTTCCTTGGAGATCCTCACCATTGGATTCTCCTCATTGATTTGATTCTAGTGGTATGTGGCACACCACGTGATTCTTCATAGTCTGTGAGCTATGCCAATTTGAAGATGGAGAACCCAAGTTGTGGGTAAAACCCAAAAAGATGTTGATGTGACACCCTATCATTGGTAAAATCATGAATATGGGATTTACACCAAAAATTCTTAAGTCAAATTATTTCACAATAGGTATCAAATATTGTTCTTGGATTATTAAAGCATGAAAGGGGTTGACTTCAAAGGAACATTAAAACCCTAACTCCAAAAAGGTTGTGGCCTCCTCTTTTGGGATTTATTTTAAATAAAATGCAAAAATTTCAAATGGATTATGCCCTTAAATTTCCTCAAACGGCTCTCTATTAGAAGCCCCTTTCTATCCAAAGGAAAAACAATAGAATATCATTAACCTAAACTCCTAAGGTATGCAATTAAATGATGATTTGTTAACTAATTGACTTATAGAATTTGTTTCAGCCTCTATGGAGAGAAAGAAACATTAGACGTCAGGGTTTTATCCTTGGGTGAAGTCTTGCATTTTAGAATCGGTTGGATGTTTATAGGAGGAAGGTTTCACCGGACTTGGAGTCTTAGGAAAGATTTGATTTATGTTACATTCTAGGATTCGTTATAATAAAATGACTATCTGTTCAGCCACAAGTTGATGTAATCAAATGATTATTTCTCTTGTAGCTCTCAATTATTCTTAAGGGTAGGTTTCTAAAGCAAAGTATGGATATAATTATGGTGAGGATCTCTGGGAGTAACTAAAATTATTGCGATGAATTTGTATTGTAATCTTGGATGGTCAAAACAAATGTTTGATACATATCTTGTTGATTTGAACTCTACTTGGAAGAAAATGATTATTTGAAAGTTTTGATTCTTGAAGTGTTATGTAAATAGTTATATCCAGCAGTGGGTCGTACGGTAATGCCTTTACCATGATTTCACAGAGAGGAAAGTAAGATAACTCTATTGGTAGCCAGGGTGTGACAGATGCAGTAAGCCAAGGAAGGTGCATGAGAAGTTCTAACACACAAGGGTTGAGATGAGTGCACCCTTTAGAAACCTGTGATGGCATGGAGTTAAGAAGGGAACACACGAGCAAAGATGCATCAAAACATGGAAGGAAAGTTAGCTAGCAATCCAAAGTGATGGTTAAACCAACAGCACATTTCAGAAAGATTCATACATACATACACAAAAATAGCTATATATGCATGCATAAGAAAACAAATACATATATCATTTAGAATAAACAGATAGCTAAAATACAATACAACATATGCATGAAATGTGTTGGCTCATGTTATATTAAGAAGTGTAAGTTCCAGTCATGCAATACATCCATGTCCAACCACTAGTTCCAACAACATAACGTTACATCCACAACCGCCTGCTCCTCCAAAGAGATGTACTAGCTCTACGCACTGGAGAAGCCAAGGCTCGTTACAATATTCTCCAAGCTCTCTCTAATATAGTCCTATCGGAAGCTTGTCTAACCAAAAGCCTCTACAATGAGTTATGAGGGACTATTTATAGCAAAGGGTGGGGTGACCCTTGACGTTCCCCTTTGTGACAGTTCATCTACCCTCATGACTCTTCATCTACTTTATGGTTGTTACATCCAACTATCAACAATTGAACATACACTTGATAATATGTTACATTACAATGAACATGAACCCATGTGAGACAAAAATGGCTTAAGCAAGATATAATAGATATCATTATGACTCGAACAACTGTGGGAAGTCCAGCTCTTCAGCATCCTCGCAATGATCAACAATAGCATACTGATGCCAAGATCGGTAGTCCACAATGGTGTCCATGTACTGAAGGTGACATCTTTCTAGAACCTAACTCTTACCTCCATAGCTTCCGGGTACACTGCTCGGGCTCCTTTTTCCAACTCATCTAAAAGCATGTGCATAATTGTCTTCAATGCGGTCGGACCATCAACATACTTGTGCATGGTGTCTGCACTAATCAGCAAGTCTGGGTTGGTGGCTATGCACATCAACTCATCACAATATGAGTCAATCTCTAGTCAGACATGTGCCTTTGTCTTTGCCTGGGTGAGATTCCCAATAGATGGGATTGCATGTGCGCGCACCACAACATCCATACTCTTGAATTCATGTGCATGGGAAGCCTATAGACTAGTGATAAGCTGCAAGAGCTCTTCATAATTCTGGATCTAACTCTAGATGTGTGCCTTCAGCTCAACCGCTTTGGGCTTCATCATCTTAGGCAAGTGAAGTGGGGCTCCCTTGTATCTCATTGTCCACGTTTGCATGTAATCAAGAATAGCATGCATGTTAAACAAGATACGTGCTCTTCTAACACATCGGTGTTGCCATCCTTTGAGATGGACAATTGCCTTATGCACGGTACCAAACTTGGAATACAACGCCCGCATAATTATGTCAAGGGAAAATACTTCATCTAGTATTGCCTTCTTTAGTTCTATCTGGGCGAATGTTGTCACCAACTCTTCGCCTTGCTTTCCTGTTTGTAGCTCCTTAGCCATTCACTCATTCTCAGCTATCAGAAAGAGGACACTTGTGCTAGTGGCTTCGGCATATTCTCTAGTGGCATCATCCAAGGTTGTTGGATGTTTTTGCACGTCAGACACGATCACTTTTTCCTCATATTGTGCAGGATATGTATGATCTTCTGGAGTTGACACTCTGCGGGATTGCATAACTTTATGTTGAGACTCGTCGAATGAGATATTATGCATCTCTCCTTCCGACTAAGCTCCAAGGATCTTAGGGTCTCCTTGGTCACTTGGGACCTGCTCATCTTCTAAATGTGGTGAAGATGGTAGGTCGACCTCTTGGTGGCAAGGCATGAGGTCGATGTTCTGCTCTAACTCCTGTTGCTTCATGTTTATATCCATCTGTTTAAGCACTCGCGCTATTTCCTTATCAAAGTCCTTCTCCTGTGATGGTTCACTCTGTTTACCTGATGCCAGCTATTCTAATGAGTCCACTTGTTGTATGGGCATTGTTTCATCCATATGCACATGTTGCACCCCTGCTGTACCTATTGTTGTTGTGTTTCCCTCCCATGTTTGCGCAGATCCTGTTACTTTCAGAGTTTCTCCTTCAACTCATGCAACTCCTTCTCTGTTTCCTCCATTCTCCATTTCTCTCTTTGCCTTTTCACGTTTTTCTTGTCGCATTGTTTCCTCTTTTCCTCTATGGCCATAATTTCTTCTCCACAAGTTGGTTTGCTCGGAACTTGTAGCTTTTCTCTTCCTCACTTGCGATCGACAATCTTCCTCTTGCCCTTGTCATGCACTGGTATGTTCACCTCTACTGTTGTTGTTGCTTCTGGTGCTCTCCGAGATGTTGCTTCATGTTGCTTCGCTAACCATTCCATAGCGAAACCGATCGGTTCATTGAGTTTGGAGGAGTTTTAATAATATCTCCATGGGTCCTCCTTCGCCCAATGACATGCCCCGTGGATCCAATTGAACTGTACTCTCGTGCAATGATATTTCACTAGACAATGCAGGTCATATGGATTGTCTTCCAATGGAGCCTAGTTGTCAATCCTGCAAGATGTGATATGCTACGTCCTGCATGACGAGTATGTTGAAGGCAAACTTCATTAGAACATGCAGAGGCTTCTCCATGTTGTACATCCGTATGAAGGTGTCAGAGGATGAGGCATACCAATCAACAATGTCTATCAATGCCTCCATTTTTGCCTTCAATATGCAACGTGGATCTTGTTTGAATATCATCTTGTAAACTGGGGTGACAAAATTATCAAACATTGGTGTGATAACTCCTCTAAAGCTGCATTCGGACAACATCTTACAATAAGTGTTCACAGCAGTCTTTATCGGTGACCATGCCCACTTCAAGCTCGAGAAATCTTGTCGGGCACAGACTACATCCAAGACGTAGGAGGACATGTAGATTTCTGCTTGCATACCTTTGGGTGGTTGTCGAGCCCTCGTTACGTGTTCCTTCAGTTGTTGAGCCAACATGTCGGACTAGTTGCATGGTTTTCCCTCTCTAGCCAGTTGGTCCAACGCGACCACCCAACTCTGTGAGAAGGTTTTGGTGCTTTCTTGGCCATACAATCAACATGAAAAGATGACCAAGTATTGATACGTCTTCCGCAATATCTTCATATTGTAGATCTAGTTGGGTGTCATCCTCAATATAGTCAAATCCTTTACCCATTTCTTTAGAATGTCTTTGGAGTTGGCATTGCTACTGGGTAAGTTGAAGGGAGTCTCCGTGAAACTCACGGGTTCCGACATCTAATACATCTCATTATAATATTGTGCCCTGAAGGCTACAATCTTCGTCCTACTCACACTGCTCAAGGTCATCATCTCAGGATCAGTGTGAGAGACGATCCAATGTATCATGTTTGCGCATGGGAACGCGGGGTATATACATGAAATGCGGTACAAGATGAACTTGTGGATGTTCACGTATACCTGGTGGTCTTTGAGGTCTTCCCGAAATGTGCCTGCAAAGGCATCATTGACCTCTTTCTATTTTAGCTTGATTTCCTTGTCTAGAATCAGCTTGGTATCTTCATAGATCAGTAGGCTTGTGGAAACTCACTCAACTACTGCTCAAGTTGCACTTCCATCAGTTTCCTTTGATCCTACTCCCTTAGAGGCCATTGATCCTGAACTATTAAGAGGTAGATGAACACCTGCTATATATGGAGACAAATTGACATGCATGACAAGAAATCTATTAGTGAAAACCAAAGAAAAATTGGGAACAACATAACACATACCTGGCATTGACCGGCAAGGATTGTGCAATTTCTTCTAGGAGGTTGGGAGACTAGCTTCCAGACTTGCGAAAAAGTAGTCTGGGCTGTTTGGGAGGCATGACTAGCTGCTGGAATTGCACAATGCGCAATCCAGGCTTACTGTTGACTGTTGGAATTGCACAATGCACAATTTCAGCTAGAAATGGTTGCAGGCTCAGTGACTGCATTGTGCAATTTTTTTGGGCCAACAGCCACTATCCCTCAGAATTGTGAAAAGTAGGCCTGGAGGACAGTTACTAGGCAGAAATGTGGATTTCCTGAGGGGAAGACAGAGCCTTCCCTCTCAAGATTGTGTAATTTTGTCTTGGTGAGGCAGGGTTTGGACCAAGGCTGCCTAGACCCGCCAACGGGAAACTCAAAGAAAATGTGAAAGTGAATGCATGGTGATACTTAGTGTAAGCAAAAGCAAATGATCGTGCATGCAAACACTGAATGAAAGATTCAGAAAACAGAACAGCATGCATGTGGGTAAAGCGAGTCGCTGAATCGGTGACCGTTTGTGCAAAATAGTTTCATGCATGCGACAGCAGTGAGATGCTAACGAAACAGTGCTAGTACAAGATAGTATGCATGTAAATGACAACAAGAGTTCAAAGAAATCAAGGAAACAACATTCACCCAAGCGAAAACACAAAAAGTGACAAAAATGTTGCAAAAGACAATTGGAGACCACTTACCCCTGAATAGTTGACCTAGATGTGTCGAAGAGTCTTGGATATGCTATGGGATGTCAGAGCTCTAAGATCGATGTGAAGAAATGAGCTTTGAAGCATCGAATAAATAAGTTTGAAGCTCATGACGTGCATGCCACAAATCTAGGAAAGAGTGACACATGGAGGAAAGATTCTAAAATGATCTTTGCATGTAACCTCCAACTGCTCAAAATAGATCCATGAATCAAGGGATCGTTTTTGCATGTTTCCTTTTGCTATTCTGGGAAAAATCAACCCATGCATGCAAGTCAAGTTTCCTTGGTCTCGAGTGGAACTTGTCAAACCATTTACACATGCAAGAGCCTGGTCAACTATTGGGAATAAATACACCTTTCTAGAAGGGAGGTGGGATGGTTGCCCAGGAGATCTATGCAATTTCTGGGCAGAGCAGCTGACTGCTACCCAGGATTGCGTAATTCTTAGGCTGAGCAGACCTGTCGGGAGGAATTGCACAATTTTCTAGATGAAGCTTGACTAGAATATTTGCGCAATTCTAGAGCCTAGTAGGTTGCCAAGCATAATTGCACAATTTCTAGAGGGAAGGTTGGTTGCCCTCCAGAATTATGCAATTTCTTGGGGAAGTTGTTTAGCCTGCCGCTGGACCAAGTTCAGAGAAACAACCTATGGTGGGAATGAAATAAGCTTTGATCAACAGGTTGTCTTTCTACAAGAAAATCACTGAAGCTTGTGCACTTGACGAAGCAATACATGGTGCTACAAAAGGTTGGTAGAGAGGCTCCAAAATGAAGCTTAGGCAAAAGTTTTGAGGGTGGTTGTAGCCGCTACAATACTTGGCGACACACTAGTAGAAATCCAGCTCTCTGAATGGACCTTGTTCATGAAAAACAAGTCTAACAGCTCTGAAAGTATTGTTTTGTTCCTAGTTCGTCTTGGTTTCACACTAGCCTGATTGTAAGATGTAGCATCTTCCAAGCTCTTGGTTGATGGACACACATTCCAAGCCAAGGAAACATAATTTTTTTGATTAGGGTTGAGGGGTATATTGGTGCATAAGCGATATAATCGTCAAAGTCTTAGTTCCATCTCTAGTGTTGCTCCACCGCTAACAGGTCAGGACAGTACCCCAGTGGAGTCATACAGGAACACAAGCATCGCTGCACTGCCAACAAGCCTGGTCAATACCCCGATGGAGTTATTTGCATCACCTCTCTATGCAAGAAGCCTTTCTCTTCTTTCGCCTTATAAATTTTTCATTTTTTCCACTTTTCACTTTTTCATTTTTTTCATAACTGTGCATAGCACTTATTCACTTCAGAGGTGGAAGAGGGATCCTGACTTATTGAGAGCAAAAGAGGTTGTTCCTTCATAGAATTAGTTTATTATATACCTCTAACGTTCTTGTTAAGGTTTCCCCCTCACCTTACTCTACTTGACTAAGCTGGCAAGGGTTAACCCAAAAAAAACCAACTAGAGTAGGTGAAACTAGTTAGCATGCAAGTGTTGTGTTTTCACCAAGGTTCACCTCGAACAGTACATATTTTCCTTTGACATATCACAGACTAAAAGTAAGAATTTCTTCATACAGAGGTAGTATGAGATATAACCAAGTAGTGATAGTTGCACAAGGCCTCTTTTATTTTACCCAGCTCGCTTCGAGAGCCAGATATGGTTTCATGTGAAACTAACCTACGAACAAAATAAGCAAACAAATAATAAAGCAAAGCATAAGTAGAAGAAGATGCGAAAGTAAAGTAAGCAAAAAAACAAGCGAAGTAGGTAAACAAACAAGCATTCAAGAAAACAAACTGAAAGTAAAAACTACTCCTACTCCTAAGCTAACAGTGCATGGACTTGATCACATGAAGTGATATTTCCAATGCAGCCACCGGCGCATTGTTTGACCCATGTTTGTGAAGGCTTGGTTTGCGAGCAACCCAGTTGTGTGAATTAGAAAAAAAGAAATATATAACAATGAATACAAACACACTTCATGCTTAAAAGTGTCCAGAGGACATAAGTGAATGTAATTATATGACAAGCAGTCTGTGGACTTATCATGGTGTTGTGTGATAGTGCGTGCAGCTTTGAAGCATATGCATACTCTTGACTGTGACATGAAAGCAAATGAAAGAAACAAAGACAACTTGTTTCGCACACGTGTGCTTGCAATGTAAGATTCCTCTAATGCATAAGCTATGGGATCATGCAGTTTGAGTGGAGGAATCGTGATCTATGTGTGATATTGATCTTCAATGCATACAGATGAGTGGTGAGGAGCCTCAGGTAATCGAGAAATTTCCTGGTCAAAATTGAAACCAACCCCAAGAGAGTGAGGGCCTGACATAATCATTAGCTCAGCTGAAGTGCCTCGACAGTCTTGGGTGTTTTGACTTCATTGTTAGATTTATCATCATAAACCAGTGGCTTTGAAAAATTGACTGTGGTGGAATCATGATCGTGATTGAATATGGGAGTAAATGGATCACGATAGCCACAATCAGAAAAATCAATGTTTTCATCAGCATCCTCATGATCTGATGAATCAAATAGAGAGGTAGATGAAAAGCAAACCAATTCATCCTCTGTGTTTCTGGAAAAGGTAGATGAAAAATCAAGTGGATTTTCAATGACTAATTCATCCTCTCTGTTGTCAAATGATGGACTGACATCTGGTGTGTCCTGCGAGTGATCAAAAATGGGTGCATCTGTAGATGAAGATACGCATTCGAAATCATGGATGGCGGGTTCACCAAAAATGTCAGGAAAGAACGGAGGGGGCTCGGATGGAAGGGGGTCATCCTTCGCCGAGTGTTGATTCCCAAGCCCCCAGCCATACTCTTCATGAATGATAGTGCATTTTGGTTGTGCAACACCAACTTCATCGATGGCTTGATCCTCGTTCACAATAAGTGTAGAGTCCGAAATGGAAGAACACAAGACAGTATCATCTAAAGGATTAGCCAAGTACGAAGGTGGAGGTTGTGGAACAAAATGCATATGACAACTCGATGGATTCACAACCAATCTATGCAAAAATTGAGTGGAGTGATGTTGGGAGGATGTGACAGCTGAACAGATGTGTGAGCATGATCTCTCGCATCACTCTGTAGTGGTGGAGCTTTTTGATAAGGGGATGGAGGACAGTCACTTGTCAAAGTGACCGCATCCATTTTTTATTGTGTAGCTCCAGCACTGAAGAATACTGAGCGAGGCTTGATTTCAAACTTCTTCTTGGGATGAGAAAATTTCTTAAGGAAATACTCGAATCGGTCCCAAAGATATAAAATTTTCATCTGGCTCTTCAAAGCTTGAAACTGCAAATCATGGAAGCACTGCCAAAATTCCATAGGCAATTCATTTGGAGCCTTTCGTTGTTGTAACAGTTTTTGGTCAAGATGTTATGGATCAAAATGATAGAAAGTGTCTTCAATGAGATAAAAGAAGTGCTCAAGTGAGTGGACGTTGTTAGCCAGCATACTACACAACCATCGATGTGGAGATTCGCAAAGTGTGTATGCAAGTAGCAAGCTGGACTGTTCATTAGAACATCCATCTTCCTCATGACGCATGGAAAGAAATTCATGCAAGAACTCAAGTCAGGCCACTTCGCCTTCACCATCATACGTGTATGTGGACAAGTGATAGAAAAACTCCCTCGTGATGGTAAAATATTTGACATGCGAAAAACATCATGGAGGGAGGAGAGTGAAAGACTCCATGACAGATATGCAAAGGTTCAAAACAGGATAAGAGGATACAGCTTGTCATATGGCCCTCCTTCTAGCGCCAGAAATGTAGATGGTGTTGGACCCGCCAACATGTCAGGGGATATCCCCTGTAAGAAGTCCCAAATAGACCTCAGACCATTTGGTTTAGGATTCCCAACAGTGGGTCGTATGATAATTCCTTGACCATGATTTCACACAGAGGAAAGTAAGATAACTCTGTTTGTAGCAAGGGTGTGACATATGCAGTAAGCCAAGGAAGGCGCATGAGAGGTTCTAACACACGGGGGTCGAGATGAGTGCACCCCTTGGAAACCTTTGATAGCACAAAGTTAAGAAGGGAACGCACGAGCAAAGATGCATCACAACATGGAAGGCAAGTTAGCTAGAAATCCAAAGTGATGGTTAAACCAACAACACATTTCAGAAAGATTCATACATACATACACATAAATAGCTATACATGAATGCGTAAGAAAACAAATACATATATCATTTAGAGTAAACAGATAGCTGAAATATAATACAAAATATGCATGAAACGCACTAGCTCTTGTTATATTAAGAAGTGTAAGTTCCATTCATACAGTACATCCATGTCCAACCACTAGTTCCGACAGCAAAACGTTACAACCACAACCACTTGCTCCTCCAAAGAGATTTACTAGCTCTGTGCAGTGGAGAAGCCAAGGCTCATTATAATATTGTCCAATCTCTCTCTAAGATAGTCCTATCGGAAGCTTGGCTAACAAAAGGCCTTTACAATGAGTTATGACGGACTATTTATAGCAAAGGGTGGCATGACCCTTGACATTCCCCTTTGGGACAGCTCATCTACCCTCCTGACTCTTCATCTACTTTATGATTGTTACATCCAAATATTGACACTTGAACATACACTTGACAAGATGTTACATTACAATGCACGTACCCATGTGAGACAAAAAGGGCTTGAGCAAGCCATGCAATACATCACTATGACTCGGAAAACATGGGAATTCCAACTCTTCAACATCCTCGCGATGATCAACAGTAGCATACTGATGCCAAGATCGGTAGTCCACGATGGTGTCCGTGTACTCCAAGGTGACATATTTCTGGAACCTAACTCTTGCCTCCATAAAATCTAGGTACACTACTCAAGCTCCTCTATCGAACTCGTCTAAAATCATGTGCATCATTGTCTTCAATGCAGTCGGACCAGCAACATACATGTGCATGGTGTCTCCAATGATTAACAAGTATGGGTTGGTGGCTATGCGCATCAACTCGTCAAAGTACGAGTCGAGCTCTAGCCAGACCTGCACCTTTATCTTTGCCTGGGTGAGAGTCCCAATATATGGGATCACATGTGCACACGCGACAACATCCATACTCTTGAATACACATGGGAAGCCTGTAGACTAGTGATAAGCTGTGGGAGCTCTTCATAGTTCTGAATCTAACTCCAGATATGTGCCTTTAGCTCGACTACTCTAGGCTTCATCATCTTAGGCAAGTGAAGTGACGCTCCCTTGTATCTCATCACCCATGTTTGCATGTAATCAACAACAACATGCATGTTCGACAAGATACGTGCTCTTCTAGTACATTGTTGTTATCATCTGCTGAGATGGAAAACTACCTTATGCACCGTACCAAACTTGGAATACAACGCCCACATAATTGTGTCAAGGGACAATACTTCATCTAGTATTTCTTTCTTCAATTATGCCCAGGTAGACGTTTTCACCAACTCTCCAACTTGCTTGGCTGTTTGTAGCTCCTTAGCCATTCGCTCATTCTCGGATATGAGAAAGCGAACACTTGAGCTAGTGCCTTCAACATACGCTCTAGGGGCATTGGCCAAGGCTGATGGATTTTTGTGCATGTTAGACATGATAACTCATTCCTCATACTGTACAGGAGATGCATGATCTTTTAGAGTTGACACTCTGCGAGATTTCACAACTCTATGTTGAGACTCATCGAATGAGATGTTGTGCATCACTCCTTCTGGATGATATCCAAGGATCTCAGTGTCTCCATGGTCACTTGGGAATTTCTCAGCTTCTTGATGCAATGAAGTTGGTAGGTCAACCTCTTGGTAGTGAGGCATGAGGTCGATGTCCTGCTCTAACTCCTGTTGCTCCATGTTTGTATCCATCTGTTCAAGCGCTCACTCTAGTTCCTGAGCAAAGTCCTACTCTTGCGATGGTTCACTTTGTTTGCCTAATGCTAGTTGTTATGATGATTCCAATACCTGTACGGGCACTATTTCATCTATCTACGTATGTTTCACCCCATGTTGTACCTGTTGTTGTTGTGCTTCCCTCTCATGTTTACGCAACTCCTGTTCCTTTCGCAGTTTCTCCTTCAACTCATGCAACTCCTTCTTTGTTTCCTCCATTCTCCATTTCTCTATCTTCCTTTGTGCATTTCTCTTATCATGTTGTTGCCTCTTTGCCTCTATGGCCATAGCTCCTTTCTCCACAAGTTTATCTTCTTGGAACTTGCAGGTTTTCTCTTCCTCCATGATATCGACAATCTTCCTCTTGCCTATGTCGCACACTGGTATGTTCACCTCTACTGCTTTTGTTGCTTCTGCTACTCTCCAGGATGTTGCTTCATGTTGCATTGCTAACCATTCCATAGTGAAACTGACTGGTTCATTGATTCTGGAGGATTTGATACAATATCTCCATGGGTCCTCCCTCACCCAATGACATGCCTCGTGGATCCAGTTGAACTGTACTCTTGTGTAGTTATCTTTCACAAGACAATGTGGGTCATACGAATTGTAACTTTGAAGGTCGAATAGATATTTCTTCATCTGCTCTGCTTCGACATCCACATGCTTGAAACTCTGGATCTCGTATAACCCAATGCGCAACGGAAGAGTGGGCCAAGGTGCCTTCTTCTTCTGGTGTAGCCTAGTTGTCAATCCTGCTGAGACGTGATATACTACTTCCTGCATAATGAGTATGTCCAAGGCAAACTTCGGTAGAACATGCAAAGGCTTCTCCGCATGTACATCCATATGAAGGTGCCAGATGGTGAGGCATACCAATTAGCAATGTCAATCAGTGCCTCCATTGTTGCCTTCGACATGCAGGGTGGATCTTGTTCGAATATCATCTTGTAAACTAGGGTGACAAAATTATCAGACAATCGTGTGATAACTCCCTTGAGCTGCATTCGAACAACATCTTACAATAAGTGTTCACAATAGTCTCCGTCAGTGACCATGCCCACTTAAGGCCTGGGAACTCCTATCGAGCATAGACTACATACAAGATGTAGGCAGACATGTAGATTTCTGCTTGCATACCTTTAGGTGGTCGTCGAGCCCTCATTACCTATTCCTTTAGCTGATGAGCCAACATGTTGGACTAGTTGCATGGTTTTCCCTCTCTGGCCAGTTGGTCCAACGCAACCACCCAACTTTGTGGGAAGGTTTCTGTGCTTTCTTGGCCATACAGTCGACATGAAAATATGACCAAGTATTAATACGCCTTCCGCAGGATCTTCATCTTGTAGATCTAGTTGGGTGTCATCCTGAATCTAGTCGACTCCTTTACCCAATTCTTCAAAATGTCTCTGGAGTTGGCATTGCTATTGGGTAAGCTAAAGGGATTCTCCATGATAGTCACTAGCTCCAACATCTAATATATCTCATCATAATCTTGTGCCCTGAAGGCTGCAATCTTTGTCCCGCTGACACTGTTCATGGTCATCGTCTCGGGATCAGTATGTGAGACGATCCAATGTATCATGTCTACACATGGGAACGTGAGGTATCTACATGCAATCTGGTACAAGTCAGACTTGTGGATGTTCACGTATACCTGGCAGTCTCTAAGGTCTTCCCCAAATCTATCTGCAAATGCATCATTGACCTCTTGTCATTTCACCTTGATGTCCTTGTCTAGAATCAACTTGGTATCTTCATAGATCGGTAGACTTGCAGACACTTGCTCAACTGCTGCTCCAGTTGTACTTCTGTTAGTGTCCTTTGATCCTGCTCTCTTAAAGGCCATTGATCCTGAACTATTAAGAGGCGGACAAACACCTACTAGATCTGGAAACAAAGTGACATGCATGGCAAGAAATCTATCATCAAAAACCAAAGCAAATTCAGGAATGACATAACACATACCTAGGGATTGACTGGCAAGGATTGTGCAATTTCTTCTGGGAAGTTGGGAGACTGGCTACCAGACTTGCGCAAAACCAGTCTGGGTTGTCTGGGAGGCATGACTAACTACTGGATTTGTGCAATGCCCAATCGATACTAATTGTTGACTGCTAGAATTGTGCATTACCCAATCGAGACTAACTGTTGACTGCTAGAATTGCACAATGCACAATTTCAGCTGACAATGGTTGCAAGCTCAGTGACTGCATTGCGCAATTTTCTGGGCCAACAATCATTGTCCCTCAGAATTTCACAAAGTAGGCCTGGGGGACAGTTACTGGGCAAAAATGTACATTTCCTAAGGGGAAGACAGAGCCTTCCCTCTTAGGATTGCACAATGTTGTCTTGGTGAGGCAGGGTCCGGGCCAAGGCTGCCTAGACCCACCAACGAACAACTAAAAGCAAATGTGAAAATGAATGCATAGAAATATTGAATATAAGCAGAAGGAAATAATCATGCATGAAAACACTAAATGAAAGATTCAGAAAACGGAACAAAATGCATGTGGGTGAAGCGAGTCGCCGAATTGGTGACCGTTCGTGCAAAATAGTTTCATGCATGCAACAGCAGTGAGATGCTAACAAAAATTGAAACAGTGCTAGTACAAGATAGTATGCATGTAAATGATAGCAAGCATTCAAAGAAATCAAGCAAACAACACTCACACAAGTGAAAACACAAAAAGAGATAGAAATGCTGCAAAAGACAAGTTGAGACCACTTACCCGTGAATAACTGAGTTGGATGTTATGGTGAATTAAAATTATGAGTGCAGACACAAACAATTCCTCTAGCCTGATAGTGGGTCTAGCCACTAACAAGACATCCTATGGAATATTTCCTTAGGTTAGAACCAATTAAGAGGGCCTACCTTATAGTATGCTTATCCCGTTTGGTGATGACCTTGCTTGCTCACTCCAGCTATTTCATGTTTCCTTATTCGAACACCTAAAACAAGTAAACAACAGCAAACAACAACCGTGATAATAGACAAATTGTAATTCAACCCACTTAACAAGTCAAGAAACATTAAGCCATAAACATTTGAGATGACACATTATGTAGGAAATCAATCAATAGTTGCATATATATTGAATCAAGAAGAGATTGCAACCATTGTCTTGAAGTTGTTGTTCTCCTCCAACAAAACCAGGTTCCCACACACTTCCATTAGCATTCCATGATGGCCTCAATAATGATAGTTTTAAGGCTCTTCCCTTTAGGCTTCACACTAAATCAAATTCACACTTCTCCCTCACATACAACTAGAGATCTACAACAATGAATAGCTTGTTGTTTACTCCAAACTTAATTAGGATTAGCACACAACACTAGCTTGTGCTTGGCAAAAATGGAGGTTTATATAGCATGAATGGATGGGAGATGGTTCCTTTTCTCATGGGAGAAGGTCTTATCTCTTGAGGTAGTTCCATCCTTATAGGGGAAAGGAGCCCAAACTAACATCCTCAGCTCCATCTGGCTCAACCATTTACCAAACTTCTGTTATGAAGCTTCTAGAGTTGGAAGCTTTGGCTCCTTATTTAAAAAACTTTCCAAAAGAGGATTGGCACGACTGAAAAAAAGATCAGTCGCTCTGATCGGTGCTAAGGATAGTGTTAATCCCTACATATTAGCATGAGGAGGACAAGGGTCATCAGTGTCGGTCTTGTAAACTGGGAAAAAGAGAAGATTATTGGGAAATGATGCAAAAGGGAATTGTTCTGATCATGAAGAGGAACACAATGGGAGCTTCTTCATGAAGGGAAATCATGTAGGGTTCACCATAGAGGTCCTCCAAGATCAAGGAATAGGGAGTATAGGGACAGTGACTGTGTAACAGATGCCCCCTAAATCATGAAGGTTGAACTAGAGTGAGGGATGAAATTCTTTATGAATCAATGTGGGGAACCGGAGTCTGTTGTCAAAAAACCTACAAGCAAGTATAGATACATATACATAACTGGAAACTCTGCCAAATGATACATGAATCATGGCATGGACGCATCCATCCAGAGAATGATCATATAAATGGATCCAGGCATGGGCGCAGACATCCGATAAAGAGGATCATATCAAAACCAAGGTATGAACCAAGTTTCCGCACCCTGGGGATCTCTGATAGGCTTCTGGAGGTCTACGGTTTGACTCTTCGCGCATGTCACTACGCGCACTTGCTATCCCTTCGTAACCTATGATCCCACTTCCGCGCAGCCCTACTCAGGGCACAACCCGTATAATACCCAAGTCCCTTGCTATTTAATATGTTATTACTCGATCACTTAACTTGTTTATGTAAGACTAATGATTATCACAGCATGTTCAACAATCATATCAGTGCGCGCGATAAATAAAACAGTATAAACGTAAATAATGCAATGCACCACAGATACATAGAAATAGGAATCAACTTCTCTTTATTAATCTGCAATCTAGATTACAGACTCGACACTGCCCTATGCACTCAGTTGCAGGGGTACGCGCACTCAGCTGCGAACTCTACTAGACCTTTGTGTACTCAGTTGCAGAGCCTCTTCCTACTACTATGACCCAACACGCTTAGACTCTTACTCTAAGCTTGAACCATTCATATTCTTTTTCTCTTATTCCTCAGCTATCTTTACACTTAGAGTCTCGCTCTTATTTATACAATCCCATGGTCCACAGAACATGGGTAGGCCGACATGACTTTACATTATATTACAATACTTTAGGGTAGACAGACCTACGACTTAACCTCTACTTCGCGCTCCATGCCTGTGGTTCATGGAGTCTTACAAAATCTTTGACCAAAACTTAGGCTTTAAGCCCTGATACACTTAGACTCCTACTCTAACCTCAACAATACTTTAGGGCGGACAGCCCTACGACTTACCATCTACTTTGCGCTCTGCACCCGTGATTCATGGAGTCTTACAAAACCTTTGACCAAAACTTGGGATTTAAGCCCCAATACACTTAGACTCCTACTCTAACCTCTAACATGGGCTTTAAGCCCCAAAACTTGCCAGACAGTGGATTCGCAGCTCTATGGGCATGTCTCGTCGATAAACCAAGGATGACAAGGCAAGATACAGATGATCATACCACTACATTAGAATATTGTCGCCGAGAGCTTATGACTCTGCTGCCAAGGCTACGACCACACCTCACCAAACGTCGTAACCAGGGGAGTGCATTAGATAGAGTAGAATGCGCGACGTGGGCAGTCGCACAGGCAATTGAGGAGTTTCCATGGACTATGCTGGAAGGCAAGTTGAAGTCTCGCACAGGTGGTGCGACCACTTGACTAGCCATAGGGAGCACAGTCTCAATGCTCCATGCAATTGAAAGAGAGCGCGGGACTATAAAAGAGTCTGTTTGGGAGCTGTGTGATAAGGGAGGTGCGCATAGAATTAGCATGACACAAGGTTCGCGTTCATGCACGGGGGGTTGCGCTGTCGTGCGGGTAGGCTGGGAAGTAACCATTGGTGTCACTGTTCATGGTGAGATGTCCAATTTAAGGTAAAAGGGAGCAGGCAGCAGGCATTTAAGACACAAATTAAGGGCAAGATTTGGGGCAATTTGCCGCCAAGAAAGCATTAATGTCCCAGAATTGGGGGGAACAGTCGAATTTGAATTCAAAAGGTGCTATAAAACTCCAAGGGATAACCACGATACAACCCTTGTTCATTTGATATTTGAGTAGTTCATTAGAGCATAGAGAGTTGAGTGTCGAGCAAGATTTGAGCCCCGAAGTTCGCGAACAACCACAGATAGCTAAAACAGGATTACGACTACCAGGAGAGGTTTGGGTTCGGCAGAAGGAACCACCGACGAGGATGCGCAAAATCCCATGGTACATGATGTTCCCAGAGACACTGAGATCGCACTGGAAACCCCGAAATCACCACGGACAATGAGGCCCAAGAAAGATAAGCAGGCAGCGGGACCAATTCGCATGTCCCCAAGGAATCCGTAGTTCGGTAAACTTTCAATGGAAGAAAAGGGCAAGGTTATCACCATTGGGACAGATGATAAGGAGGAGGACCTACAAGCTCTCGTCAATGAGATAGAGGCAGTAGAAGACATGGAAAAGGACACCCAGCCAGCGAAATTACCTGAGTACGTCCCTCTGTGAAAAGGGAAAGCTAAGATACCCAAGGACTTGGATGCCACTAAGACCACACTCCAGACCTTGCTCCTCTCTAATGGAATTATGTTTGAGGGTTGGAACCTGGGTTGCATACCCACAATGAAGTTTGAAGATTGGTACCTTGCAGACAGTGAGAATTTCCCGCACTTGGAGAAGGAGAGCCTCGTGAAGCAAAGCACGAAGGGGTTAGTCAGAGCACTAGAGCCGCGAAAATGGTTGCATAGTGTGGAGAAGGCTAGATTACTTCATCTGCTGTGGATTCCACATTTTCACTGCACGCCTATCACTATTTTTGTCATTAGGTAGCTGCTTTTCCTGGTTCACGATGGGTACTTATGGCTAGAAGAGCCTATTCCCATCATGGCGGATCTCATCCATATGATTTCTCGGCTCCCCTGTAAGGGAAAGGACCCCACGGTGATAGCAGGAAAAAGCAGAGATTTGGCACTTGCAGAGGCCATGAAGAAAAATACAAACTGGAGAAGAAAAATAGGGGTTACACCATCAGCAGCATTAAAGATAAAGGGGTGCACGTATCCACCCAGCTCCAGGCTAGGAAGGTAATGAGAAAATGCCACGGAGATGAGGTACTAGCATTGGTAGTTGCACTAGTAGAACAATGCGCGGAGGGGGTCCAATTCAACTGGGCCAAGTTCCTCTGCAAGGAGTTCCTGACTAACTGCAAGGAATCCCAAGAGCAGGGAAAGACCTTCCACTATGCGTGGTCTCTCTTGTCTATTTTACTAGTAACAGGGTAACTGCCCAAGGACAGTCAGTTCCCTAGTATTGAACAGGACTTACTAGAGGCCGCAAAGAATGCGTCACTCTAGGCCACCAAGGACACCAAGCGGATTTGCAAGACCAAGATCTTTTGGGTGCTCATGGAAGCAAGCATCCAGATGTGGATCAACAGACAACTGCGCCTGTCCCCCACAGTTTACAAATTCCTACGGAGCTTTGCAGACTTCAAGGTAGACATGCATAATGTGTACATAAAGGCGCGTAAGGACCCGATGCAAAGATGGACCAAGCTCCCCTTCCTCGCAATTAATAACGTGATCTTTTTAGTGCTAGAATGATGGCCTCCCAAGTGGTGCACCCCGGATTTGGCAGAGATGGATAGAACAACAGCACAGAAGCAGAAGGATACAACCAATTTGCGTGTCATGAAGTTGGCCCAGCAAAGGCGCAATGAGAAAGCGGCTACGGAGGTAAGGGTTTTGTTAATTTTAGGTATGTTCTATGCTAGAGCAATTTATTTCAATTTTCACAGTTAGCTCAATATCTTTTCCAAATTAGAAAACACATTAGAATTAAAGTAAACTGCAGATAGAACATAAATATAAATTGTAGAAGATAAGCCAAGACAAGAGGACACAAGATGTGTCACTAGCTAGGGACAAACCCCAATGTGGGGAAACCCTTGATCAATTCTTCCTATATGTTCTTCAATAATTCAGCAGAGAGAGAGAGAGAGAGATAGATAGTACGTTTACAACAAAAGTCAACACTTTGACTTATCTAGATAAGAGCATAGATCATCTCTAAGAAGATGATACATGAGATCAGTTGAAGACATGTTACTTCAACTGATTCTCCAAGGTGACTTCTTCACCTATCGTTGTGCTACATTTCGTCATCATGCTGCATCGCACTGTGTTTCACCATGCTACACCCATCATCACTATGCTACATCTCATCACGCTTCATTAATCATGACTGTACCCATCACTGCACTACATTATGTGTCATTATTGTACCATGTTACCATCCTGACCTCTGTATTGGCTGCACCTTGCTTGCTTCTTGTCCCTTGCTTGCTTCTTGTCCCTAGCATGCTTGTTGTCCTTAGCATGCTTGTTGTTGCATGCTAGTTAGCCCTTGCATGCTAGTTGTAACATTGCATGCTTGGCATATTTGCTGCTAAGTACCATACAATTGTCCCAATGTTAGTTAGTTGTCCCTTGCATCCTGCTCTCCTTCAGAGATAGATGCTCTGGCTATTTCGGTAGTTCTCGGCAGTTCTAGTAGTTTCGGTTATTACCAGTAGTTCTGGTTGTTCCTTCCAGTTCTGACTATTCCCGGTAGTTCCGGTAGTCCCAGCAGTTACAGCTTTTCTGCCAGTTCCGGCTTTTCTGGCAATTCCGTCTTTTCTGGATTTTTCGGCAATTCTGTCTTTTCTAACAGTTCTAGTAGTTCTGTATTTTCTGGCAGTTCTGGCTTTTCTGGCAGTTCCGGCAATTCTGAATTTTTCAGCAGTTCCGGCTTTTCGAATTTTCCAGCAATTCCGATACTTCCAACTTTTCTAGCAATTCTAGCTTTTCGGCAGTTCTAGCTTTTCTGGCTTTTCCAGCTTTTCTGGCAGTTCTGAATTTTCCAACAGTTCCAGCTTTTTCGACAGTTCCAACTTTTCTGGCTTTTCCGAATTTTTGAAAAACGTAGAGCTTATTATCCCATGACTTCATTTAGATCTAGGGCATGTTATCTAAGGCAGCGTATACCCTAGGGCACTCCCTCTAGCTCTCATATTCATCAAACCCAAAATAGGGTGAAGTGAGATCAGAAGAGTGAATGTGTGTGTGACAAATGACTTCAAGTCCTCTTCTATTTATAATAAAATGTAGAGGTTGAATAGACATGATTGTTGGGCTTCTAAGCCTACATAAGTTGTTGGCCGACTTGAAAATTTGTCCATAATCAAAATAAATTCATCTCTTCATAAATACTTATCGGAATCGGATGATCTTTAGATCAATCCTACACCTCTCGATGAGAGGGATCCAAGAAAAATATCAGATGCCATAAATAAGATGACCCACATGGAATTTGTCCCTATTTTCCAATTTTAAGATTGCCTCTCAACGAGGGAGAACTCCATCCATTGATCCATATGTCTCACTGTACTATCTCTGCCATCAGTGCCCTACATTGCTCTACTCTGCTCTGATCTGCTTTGCTTTGCTCTGCTCTGCTAAACCATGAAGAAGAAGAATTGATCGAGAATGTCTCATACCATTCTCTACTGACCTGAAGTCAATTTCATCTGAAGAGAGTGTGTCACATCACTCTTACTGACCCAAAGTCAATTTTATTGATCCCAGATCAATATCACAAGAGAGTGTCTCAAACCACTCATACTGATCCCCGATCATTTTCATTGATCCTAGATCAATATCACAAGAGAGTGTCTCAAACCACTCATCTTGATCCCAAATTAGTTTCATTAATCTCATATCAATATCACAAGAGAGTGTCTCAAACCACTCATATTGATCCCAGATCAGTTTCATTGATCCCAGATCAATGGAGGCCATCCTAGCATAGGGAGTATGGTAGATACAACAATGTGTCCATTGATAGAACTACTATGGTCCCTATTCTCATTTCCCTGCTCATTGATCAGATGAGAGGTATTTCCCATGAGTCCCAGATTGCATGGGTAGGATGCCTCGATAGGAGAACGAATCATCCTATACACAGGAGAATGAATCATCTTGTCAGTGGATGCCATGAAGAACAAATCATCCTAGCCCACAGTTTCCATGGAGAACGAATCATCCTGGCCCACAGAGAATGAATCATCTTGTTCCATAGTCACCACGGAGAGTGAATCATCTTGTTCCACAGTTGCCACTGAGAACGAATCATCTTGGCCCATAGGAGAACGAATCATCCTATTCCACAGTCACCATGGAGAATGAATCATCTTGGCCCATAGGAGAATGAATCATCATGTTCCACAGTCACCATGGAGAATGAATAATCATGGCCCACAGAAGAATGAATCATCCTATTCCAGAGTCACCATGGAGAACGAATCATCATGTTTCATAGCGCACCACCAGGGGAGGGTGAGTCGCCTAGTGGTCATATGTTGATCCAGTAAGTACCCCAAGCCCCACAGAGCTCCCAGAGCTCAAAGCATGCAACATGCAGGACCCTTATAAGAAGGTCTCTCAATGACTCCAAGTCATTCGAGAAAGTTACAGACTTGACCTTTCCCCAGGGCTTTGACAAACAATTTCTACAACCTATACATCAGTCTCAATGTGATGGAGCATCCTCACTCATCGACTTACCATATCCCAGATAAGGCAGTTGTTGATGTCTATCTACTGGAGCAATCATCGAATACAGGATTCCTCAATAATCGAATCCCGCCTCTAGTTGTCACAAAGAATCACAGTGGTATTCATCATGTGTACAAACAGCTCTCTTAAGAGCTTCTACAACCATGTAGCTTCACACAAGATCATACTCGTAGCTGTGTATTCAGTCTCGATGGTGCTTATAGCAATCGAATTTTGCTTCCTGCTCATCCATGATATCGAAGTAGAATCCAAAGAGAACTAGCACTGAGAAGTGCTCTAGTGATCCTCCACATTGCCTGCCCACTCAGCATTCAAATAATCATGCAGTTTCATATTTCTGGTAATGTATCTCAATCCGTGAGAGATTATGCCCCAAAGATATCTCAAAAGATTCTTGGAACCAATCTAGTGAGGCTCAACCAAATATGAGCTCACCATGCTAACTGCAAAACATATGTTCGGACAGAAGTTCACCAAGAACATCAATGCGAATGAGTTTATGAAACTCAAAGGCATTTCCCAAATCTGGTCCGATAATACTACCATATAACTTCTGAAAGTTAATATCCTCAAGGTAGTCATAGGCTTGCAGTTTATCATTACACATTCGGAATCCAACTCCCTCTTACTTTTACAAATGAGAGGGTCTGCACCTGTCAGAAATAGGTTGTCTACATAAGGTGCCGGTATGAGAGGTCTATCATCCACAACCTTCAGGTAATGGTTTGGATCGGTTTCACTCCTAGTGAATCTTAGCTTCATGTGACAGCTATCAATCCTCTCATACTATGCCTGGGGAGTTTTGCTTCAAGCCATAGAGGGCTTTCTTCCACCTGTATACATGAGATTCTTGATCATGAATCTCAAACTCCTCCGGTTGTTCCACACTTGTGGACCTGCTACATGAGGGGAATGGTCCCCTTGTAAGATTTTCCTTTGGTACATCTCAGACATGTACTTTCATTCTCTTTTTGAATTCAAGCATCATTGTCACCATTTGACTCATAGGCCTTCGATGCTATGTGTTAATGGACATGGCCCCCAATGGACTTCCTGCAACTTGATACAACCCTGAACTCAAAAACATATTTGAAAATTCTATTTTCAAACACTTACCTTTCCATCGATGAGTACCATCCTGAAACCTTTGACTTCCATTGTTGAAATGGACACCAGGTTCTTCTTGCGATCAGGCAAATAAAAGAGATTATGTAAATGAATTGAGTTACCCTCATTCAATTGAGGGATAACATTCCCTACACCCTTTCCGGGATAAGTGGCATCAACTCCAAGTATAATCCCATGATTGTTTCCATCTCTACCAAATTAGAGAGTGCACCCATCTATCTGATTAAGTGCCTTGAAGCACTACAATCAATAAGCCAGATTCCCAATGATTTTGAAGGAGAGGGCCAATACAAGATAACACTTCTTCATCTTATCAGAAACAACATTTGATTCTTCATACCTAGGGTTCCTTGCTTTCTATGAAGTGTTGGTCATTTCCTTGATGACCTGCATTACCTATCATTCCTTTGATCATTGAAGATGTCCCTGGAATGATCGTTATCATCATCAAGTGATGTGTCCCTGCCATTCAAACCTTCACATAATGGCCGAAATAGTTATCTGTCTTTCCTTCCACCCTGAGATCCGGTCTTCCAATGAAGTGATCTTAAGGTGGGCCATATTCCGCTGCGCCATTCTGATAATATTCTCTGCTTCGACTTCACCCTTGGTGAATTTGAAGAGGGATGAGGAATCCACTTTGTCCTTTCCCAACTTTCTTTGGTGATTGCTCCTTCACTCTTGCTTGGTATTGTCTTCACCTCATCTTTGATACCATGTTAATTATAGGTATGTTCTATGCTAGAGAAATTTATTTCAATTTTCAAAGTTAGCTCAGTATCTTTTCTAGATTAGCAATCACATCAGCATTAAAGTAAACTGCAGATAGAACATAAATATAAATAGCAGAAGACAAGCCAAGACAAGAGGACACAAGATGTGATGCTAGCCAGGGAAAAACCCCAATGTGGGGAAACCCTTGATCAATTCTTCCTAAATGTTCTTCAATAGTTCAACATAGAGAGAGAGAGAGAGAGATAGTACGTTTACAACAAAAGTCAACACTTTGACTTATCTATATAAGAGCATAGATCATCTCTAAGAAGATGATACGTGAGATCAGTTGAAGACATGTTGCTTCAACTGATTCTCCAAGGTGACGCCTTCACCTATCGTTGTGTTGCATTTCGTCATCATGCTCACCTCACCGCACTGCACCCATCATCACTATGTTGCATCTCATCATGCTTCATTAATCATGACTATACTCATCACTGTACTGCATTATGTGCCATTGTTGCACTGTGTTTCCATCTTGACCTATGTGTTGGTTGCACCTTGCTTGCTTTTTGTCCCTTGCTTGCTTCTTGTCCCTAGCATGCTTGTTGTCCTTAGCATGCTTGTTATTGCATGCTAGTTGTCACTTGCATGCTAGTTGTAACATTACATGCTTGTTGTATTTGCTACTAAGTACCATACAACTGTCCCAATGTTAGTTAGTTATCCCTTGCATGATGCTCTCCTTCAGAGACAGATGCTTCGGCGGTTTCAGCAGTTCCCAGCAGTTCTCGTAGTTCCAGTAGTTCCGGCTATTCCTAACAATTTTGGTTGTTCCAGGCAGTTCCGATAGTCCCGGCAGTTCAGGATTTTCCGGCAATTCCAGCTTTTCCGGTAGTTCCGACTTTTCCGGCAATTCCAGCTTTTTCGGCTTTTCTGGCAGTTCCGGATTTTCTGGAATTTTTGGATTTTCCAGCATTTCTGGCTTTTCCGACTTTTTCGGCAGTTCCGACCTTTCTGGCTTTTCCAACTTTTCTGGTGGTTCCTTCTTTTCCAACATTTCTAATAGTTCCGGCTTTTCTGGCAATTCTGGATTTTCCGGCAATTCCAGCTTTTCTGGCATGTTATAGACATTTTTGGGCACTGGAACCCCAATCGTAAATGTCCATAAACTGAGGGCTCCTAAGTCCCTAAAAGTGTTGCTTCACTGCCTAAAGGAACAAGGTCAACTGATTACATCATCTCCCAGAAGTTATCCACTAAAAACTGCTCAGAAATGGTCAAAACTGGAGCATACTGAATACCTAGTGTAGAGGGTGCGATGCATATCACCTTCCCAGTGTAAAGGGTGCAATGCATACTGAATGGCCCCACTGTAGGGTGTGATGGTCGAGAATGGAGACCCCAGAAGATGACTCACCCCCCTACAATCATCTATATATGGATCCCTCATTAGAGATCCAGAGGCTGGAATATTGTATCTTGTAGAGAAGTGTTGTTGGTTTTCTGGTGTAACTTCATAGTGTTGGGTGATCTAAGCTTTACATGAGGTGAAGAAGGGCTTTCTTGCTGGAGGATGATGCTGGATCAGAACATACGGTTGTAATCCTCTTGCTATTCTTGATCTTAATAAAGCTATTCAAGTTTTCCTCCATATTCTTGTATGTTTGTTTATATATGCATTTGTATGGTTAACACATATATGGTCCTGTGTTATTTATGAATATAGATCTCTGTTCTTCGATAGTAGTATGCTGCTTTGATTCCACAGGTACTCTTTGAAGCTGGGCATACGAAGAAGAAGCGGCAAAGATCTATCAAGAAAGAGAGGAATCAAACAAGGAAACCATGCGCAAGACTAAGGTTGGTCTCCTTTGTTCCACTCTTATCTATTTTCATAAAGGAAAGTGAAAGTAGACTTTACTTGTTTGTTTCTAAGATAGCTACCAGTCTTAGTGGGAATAGCAGCTCCGAGTGGACACTATTCCTAGTAACATGGTTGTTCCGACTTTTCTGGCTTTTCCGGCAATTCCGGTAGTTCTGACTTTTCCGGTAGTTCTAGCTTTTCCAGTAGTTCCGACTTTTCCGACAGTTCCGGATTTTCTGATAGGTCTGGCTTTTCTAATAGTTCTGGCTTTTCTGGCTTTTCTGGCTTTTTGAGCAACGTGGATCTTATTCTTCCATGACTGCATTTAGATCTAGGGCATGTTATCTAGGGCAATGTATACCCTATGGCACTCCCTCTGGCTCTCATCTTCATCAAACCCAAAACAGGATGAAGAGAGATCACAAGAGTGAGTGTGTGTGAAAAATGACTTCAAGTCATCTTCTATTTATACTAAAACGTAGAGGTTGAATAGACATGACTGTTAGGCTTCTGAGCCTACATAAGTTGTTGGTCGACTTGACAATTTGTCCATAATCAAAATAAATTCATATCTTTATAAATACTTATCAGAATTGGATGATATTTAGATCAATCCTACACCTCTCGATGAGAGGGATCCAAAAACAATATCAGCTGCCATAAATAATATGACCCACATGGAGTTTTTCCTTAGTTTCCAATTTTAACAGGTTGTCCGCGAGGCAGCAAAGGCAGCCATGGAGTAGGCAAAGGTCATTTAAGAAGCAGCAGCAACGCAAACAATAGGGGCCACCACAACGCAGCAAGAAGAAGGTCAGTACTTGTCTATGGGATAGGGGTCAGAGGACACAAACCTTGCTAAAGAGGGCGCAGACCCCAGCACAAGGTTTACCCAACTGAGAAGGTTGCACGTCACAAACAGATCAGGTCCACGAAATAACGTCAAGGCCTCCAAATTGACCTTCGACCCGATCACATTAACAAAAGGTGACCTCTACGACATCTTTGACATGGTTCACGAGGTCACCAAGGAAGCGCTCCAGGAAGCCATGACGGAGCAGCAGATTGTGTTGGGGGCCCTAAGAGCATAGCAATAGGAACTTCAGGTGTGGCCCCCATAGGAAGGAACTGTAGCCACCTACGGTGCAACAGGCACCTCAGCAGCGGAACAGCTACTTCACGCAAAGATGGCCAATATCGTAGTGCTACCGGAAAGAGCACTAATAGCATAGAAATAGGACGATAGAGACACGGTGGGTAGGATCAAGGGACCTGGCCTAAATTTGCATGTCCTTCCGTGAGACACATTGTACCAACTATAGGATGGCATAACAGTAGAGCTCCGTGTCAGGGAGGGTCATGCGATCCAGGTAATGAGTGAGCAGAAGATCAACTTCGAATAGGTCAGCCTGCAGCGTAACGAACTAGTATCACAGAATCAATAGATCGTGCAAATAGTTCCTGAAGCATGCTAGTGAATTCCAAAGTTGTCCATCACTGCAGACCTACCCACAGAGCTACGGATCCATTGTCTGGCAAGTGGAGTCTGAAGCGCGCGCAAGGAAACAACATGAGTACAACTGGAGTTGAACCTCCAGATTTTTGAGCTGCAGCTAAAGGCGCAACCTTCCACTCCTCAGGAAGTAAGAGAACAATGTGTTAACACGATTCAAACAGGACTGGAATAAATTGGACAGGTAGTGCAAGATTGTACCAGTATTTTGGGCCAAGCCTTTGACATCCTCACATCCTTGTAAGAGGACCCCAACATACAGTGCCTAGAAACAGAGGCGCGCAAACTCCAAGAACAGTATGATAATGCATGGGGAACTACATAGATAGTCATCCTCACCCAACGACTGGCAAAGATGCAGAAAGCAAGGGCGCTGAAAGAGAAAGTGAATGCTGCCAGACAGAAAGAGGCACTTCTTAAGGCACGCATCTAGCCATGGATTGATGAGGCCTTCACCATTACGGCCGATATTGAGGGCAAGCTTGCATAGATGCAGGGACTCTATGTGCTAAGGTAGGTTACGGATCCTCACAAAGAAGCATCATAAGAACACATGCAGTAGGTCCAGCAAACTGCAGAACAGTGCGCCGCAGACCTCCGAGCAGTACGGGACCGGTTAGAGGGGCTCCACGCCAAGGTCACTGCACCAGCAGAGTGACTCAGGACGAGTCACGATGATTGTGTTGGAGGCTTGTTGGGCATGTAATCCCCCCACAGCATCTTTTGGGGCTCAAAGCCCAAGTTTTGGTCAAAGGTGTTGCAAGACTCCGCGAATTTTGCGCACGGAGCAAGAAGTGTAGGTTAAGTCATAAGGTTGTCTGCCCTAAAATATTGTAATGTAATGTAAAGTCATGTTAGGCTACCCATGGTTCGCAGACCATGGGATTGTATAAATAGAGCATGGCTCTAAGTTGTAAAGATAGCAAAGGAATAAGAGAAAAAGAATATGAATGGTTCGAGCTTAGAGTAAGAGTCTAAGTGTGTTGGGTTGTAGTAGTACGAAGAGGCTCTATAGCTAAGTGCGCATAGGCCTAGTAGAGTCCGCAGATGACTACGCGAACAACTGCAGCTGAGTGTGCAGGGCGGTGTCAAGTCTGTGATCTGGATTGAAGATTACTAAAGAGAAGTTGATTCCTATTTATGTGTATCTGCGGTGCATTGTGTTCTTTACGTTTATACTATTTTATTTATCGCATGCATTGATATGATTACTGAACATGTTGTAATAATCATTAGCCTTACATAAACAAGTTAAGTAATCGGGTAATAACAAATTAAATATCAAGGGACTTAGGTGCGGAAACCTAGTTCTAGCACCCTCCCATACTACTTCGGGTGAGACCTCAATCCGCACTCCGCAGACTGTTGCCGAAAGGGCCACTAGTACCTGGATTTGCTTAGCTAAATCACCTCTGAACCTGGGTCAGGCCCATACAAGCCAACAATGAGAAAGATCATATATGATAACTCATGGTATGGTCGCAAGTATCCATCTGAAAGAGACATGTATATCAACATAATCATGTCACACCACTTCTCAACTTTTGTGATCTGAGCCGAGGGTCTTGCGCTCCAACACAACGCAATCAAAGTACAATTTCTAACATGTGAATAGATGCGTTGATGTCGAACAAGCTAGAAAATCACTTGATTACCATTCGATGATGTGAATTGTTAACAAGCACAAGAGAAACCACCAATAATGATGACGGCCCTCAAGGTACTATCAGCACAATTCATATAATGTGAACAGAGGAACTAAAGTCAAATACCTGTGAAATCACCCAATCGAAAGCCAATGATTTGAACTTGTCGTCGAGTGCGAAGAAATTTCCATTAGGGCATGCAAGCTCTAAGGTACTGGAAGGGAGTCTCTCGGTCAACTTCCTGGATAATGAGCTGAAGTTGACACGAAGTGACCGTGTCAAAGGAGGGCCATAATGTATCCCACATCATCGACATAAGACAAAGGGATGCAAAATGATTTTGGATGATACAGAGAATCAGGGGTAAGTGTAACTGCAGAAGGACAATTCTTGAACATATCAACGACACGACTGGAAGTTTGAAAGCTTTTGGATCCATAGGATCGATGGTCATGATGACATGGAAGAGATCAAATGGAAGTAAAAAATGAATAGCCCAACCCAAGAAAGTCAATGATGAAAAGGAGGATATCCCATCCCGACATGAAGTAGAAAGTGTCATGTTCAAGAGTGAGCTTCCGACACAACAAATTAGATTTCCAAATTTTCCCCCACCATTTCTGGCAGGTAACCCAATTATTTTGTAGTCACAAGCTTGAAGGGGATAGCATATGCTTGCACTGTAAGTTCATCCTTCGGACGAATCCGACCTAGTAATTTTAACAAGCCCTAGGAAGGAGAATCTCATGTTCATCATGGTGATGAATCCGATGTCATTTTATTATTTGACGAGTCCGACAAACGTGTAACTTGATATATTTTTCATGTTTAAAGAGTTTGAAAAAGACACAGAAAAGAAAACTCCATATGGTCCCTTTTCTTACATTTGTGTCTCTCGAGCCCAAAAAGGTAGAAAACGATACTTGAGAGAACCACTTGACCATTTCAGTCAAGGAGTACCTTTTTTGTAAAAAAGTGCATCCCAGTCCGGAAAAGGGGTAAACATTTATTGGGCGCATGACGTTTCACATCCATTAACAAGTTCAAAATGACAAGGGCTTGGCTATCTTTTCGTGTTTAAAGGGTCAGAAAAGAGCTTGAAAGTGGACCCCCCATTTTACTCTCTTTTACGAGTCAAAAGGGAAACTTACTCGGAAATCTTTTCATTCAATTTTTACGAGTCGAGAAAAGACTTGAAACATGACTCGGCATCATCGTTGAACATCCATCACCTATTGTTGTGCAAAAAGGGTAAAGTGCATTATCCAATTCTTGAGGAAAATTTTGTCAAAATACTTTTAAAACCCTAATATTTCATGAAAGACTGAATAAAAGGAGGGAAAAAGTAAATATTTTTTACCATTTGCCATTTTACCTTGCTGTGAAAAAATTTTCACCCACTTTTGCCCTAATTTTTCCAGAACAGATTGTGGGAGGTCCGGGAGGTCATTCGCTGAGCCGCCAGTTGCAGGTAAGAGCCAAGTCCCTAAGCTCCATTTCCATACTATTTTTTCCTGTTTTCACCCATTTTTTGGATTTCTGAGGGAGGTTTTGGCCATACAGTGGTATCGATTTCTGTGGAGACCTGGACATGTCGCTGCCAGATGAGGAGGATTTCGATGCTGAAGGTAAAAAATCAATTTTTAATTTTGTGATTTTTTAGTTGTTTTTACATATATGTGTTTATCACATTTTGTTTTATCAATGTCAATGTTGGACCAAAGCGTCCTGTCGGGATGTCCCCCTGATAGCCAAGCATGTCACCCTCTAGCTTGATGTCGTTCCTTACTAGGAGGGGAGTGACAACGAGGAGGAGATCGCGGGGAACCTTGAGGGGTTGACTCGTGGTATCCCAAAGTATGCCCGGGTGGGAGACATCCCTCGCCAGTACCAGAGACACATGATGGGAGTACCAGGCCGGATCCGTCGATTGCTGACTCATGTTGCACAAGCAGTTTCATGCTACCACGATCACCATGCTGATTAGTTCCTAGTTCCATCATTTTACATTTTTAAGGCCTGCATGCGACGGATATATGAGGCCTACATGCCACGGACATATGAGGACTGTGAGCCGTTGATGTTATTTGAACATACACATTATTTTTTGTGGTTTTGATGTATCAAACATTATCACCATATATATGTGTGTCTGTGTGTGTGTGTGTGTTATATTCTCTTGCTTACTATGGTACAAATTATTTGTTTTGGCTTTTCACATGTTTTGTAAATGTCTATCCAATACATAATTAGCTAATGCATATGTCAATGTATTCATGCATTTAGGAATACGATAATATGTAATGTAATCAAAATTCCTTTCCAGTTTACGAATACATAGATACATTCTCAATATCTAAGGGTTTCTGATAGAATATTGCTCGTTGAGTTGAAGGACAACAAGTTGTGAATCCAGGTTGACAACCAATTCCCGAATGTCAAGAGCAATGGCTTATGACAACAATTCGATGACTGCATTGTATTCAGCAATGTTATTAGTTGTGCGACCTAAACAAATACCTTGAAGATCAATCAACTCACTGTGAGGGTCATAAACGGCCCATGCCATGGAGGATAGATTCCAGGTACTACGACAAGCACCACCAGTGAAACCGATGTGAGGAGTCACAGACATCTACAAAGCAGGGAGAACATAATAAACAGGAAATTTGCTTGAAAACTAACACACCAAACCACACTGCACAAAAATGAATGACACACTAATGTACACAAGTAACCATGCAAGATGACCTAAGCATAGTACTTTTTGAGATAAAGCCCATTTCGGGGCTTGTCCAAAGGATTGCCTTCATAATCAATTAGCTCATAGGCCGCTTTTTACAAAATGCATTTTACAATGTAGGGCCCATGCCACATGGGCTCGAACTTGCCTGACCCTAACTTATCATTAGCTTGATCATATAGTAAAACCAAATCATCCTCAGAGAACGCGCGGGGGGAGACTAGTTGATCGAAATGGGACTTGACTCGCTTCTTTTGTGCTTCGATAACCAAAGCGAATCTCATCCAGCCATTCTAAATATAAGAGGTGCTCTTCTTGAGGTGATGTTTCGGGGAGAAGTTTGACAGCTAGCTTGAGTGAAGGAATTTCGCATTCAATCAGTAACATTGCTTCTATACCATAAACAAGCTGGAATGTTGTGAAACCAGTTGCATCCTTGTTCAAGGTTCGGCAAGCCCACAGAGCTAAAAAGAGCATGAGATGCTAATTTGACTTGTGCATCCCAATAGTATGTTGAAGCATTCTAACTAAAACTTTGTTCACAGCTTCAACTTGACCGTTGACCTAAGGGTAATACAAGGTTGAGCCATCATGGTGCAAACCCAATGTAGAGGTTAGCTCAACCATCATGTAATCTTGGAAATGGGAGCCATGGCCTGTGACAATGGCTTGAGGTACACCGAACCTAGAAATAACATGATTGAAAATAAATTGAGTCGTTGTTTTACCATCTGCAGAGTATGTGGGCATCGCTTTGGCCCATTTGGTGAAATAATCCACAGCAACAATAATATAATTATGCCCCCAGCCGAACGAGGGTTACATGTCATATAGTCAATGCCCCATTTGGCAAAAGGACCAATGGTAATGATGGGGTGTAGGTGGGTGGGTGGGGTGCTCATCTTGCGTTGGTAAATTTGGCATTCATGGCACTTGCAAATAGCAAGGATGTAGTCCTTGAAAATGGATGGCCAGAAATAACCAATACGAAGGATTTATGAGCGGTAGCATCGCCACACATATGACCACCACATGCCCCAGAATGGTAGTCATTGAGAACTCTCTCAGCCTCCTCGAGAGTAAGACATCGGCGAAGAACTGAATCGACACCGACACAATATAAAGTATCGCCAATAATATGGTAGGGTTGGGAGTGATGCCGAATCCGTTGGCGATCATCCTTAGTCAATGCGGACCGGAACATGGACGTCTAGAGATACACGATGATATCACCGTACCACGGGTCAAGGGTATGATCAAGAAAAGAGTCTTGTCCGGAATTTGTTCATCTGCACCAGTGGGGAGAGACGTAGAGGGAAGGGAGCAAATCAACTCAGCGAAAACTAGTGACTTCTTAGATTTGGAAGTGGTAAAAACCAAATCTAATTCTTGCAGGATGACAATTCATTTAGAATACTTTCCCCCCAGCAACTGACGAGTCAAGATATAGGTCATGGGTTTCATTCAGAAATCACAGTAGTGGTGCATAAGAGAATGTAGTGTCGAAAGCGTTGAACAGCTTGTACGACATCCAAAGCCAACTTCTTGACATGGGCATAACGTGTTTGGGTGTCAAGGAGATTACAACTAAGGTAGTAGATAACACGTTCATTGCCTTCATCATCGTCTTGTACCAATACCATAGCAACGGTGTTAGGTGTTGCAGCTAGGTAAAGGAAGTAATCGCGATGATAATTTGGGGGATGCAACAAAGGAGCATTTACAAGGACAACCTCGAGGTCATCGAAAGACTTTTGGGCAACCTCATCTCAGACAAAGGGCATTCCTTCCTTAAGCAACCAGGTAAATCCTGAAGCTAGCCCAACATAATTGGGAATGAAACGATGGAGGAAATTTTCCTTTCCTTGCAGGCTCTAGAGTTGGTGCAATGAAGATGGAGGGGGTAAATTTACAATGGCCTCAACTTTAAGCGGATCAAGGTGGATACCATCCTTGGGAATGATAAAGCCGAGGAGTCATCCAGATTATACATGGAAAAAACATTTATGCGAGTTTAGCCGAATGTTGTAGTGTCTACAGCGAAGAAAAATCTGTCGAAGATGGTTAGGGTGATCTTGGCGCTTACGAGAATGAGCGGGAAGGTCATCCAAGTAAGGCTAAACGATGTTGAAAATATCGTGAAACGCATAAGACATCGCCCGCTGAAATGTAGCCCCAGCATTTTTTTGACTAAAAGGGATCTTTTTGTATGCGAAAGTACCCCACGAACAGATAAAAGTTGTATTTTCTTGATCAGTCGGTGCAATGTTAATCTGGTTGTATCCAGAAAAACCATCCATAAAGGAAAAAATTTCACTCCCAGCACATTCATCAATGATTTGATCAATGAAGGGAGTAGGATATTTATCCTTAGTACATGCACGATTGAGATCATGGTAATCAATGCAAACGTGGATCGTGCCTTGTTTTTTTGTCACCGAGACAATATTTGACACCCAGTCTGTAAGAGGGATCGAATAAATGAATTCAACTTTGATAATTTTTTCAACTCCACCCTTGATACTGGTTACTTTCCTAGGGTGAACTGGGCGGACCCATTGGCGAATGAGCTTCACATGAGGATAATTTGGGATTCCATGCACAATGATGCTAGGATCAATGCCAAACATCTATTCATATGACCACACAAACACATCATGGAATTCTTGAAACAGACAAGTATAGGTCTTGATCTCATCCAGAGAACAAGTTACCCCGATATGGACATGTTCAACGATACCAGGTTTGACATAAATATAAATTGGCATCGTTTGGGTAATATTACCCAAATTCCCTGCCGACCATACTTCATGAGTCAGGATCGGTGCTGGAAGCGGGAGGGAAGGAAACTGAGAAGAGAACTCCTCGATACTGGTAGACATGACCGTCGAGCAAGGTAGGAATGAGGAACGATGATGAGTATCATTCCAAGGTGTTTCCTTGAGAGACATTACTTCCATGATACTTTCGTCAGCAAGGAAAGTCTCAGCTAAGGGATCTGGATATTTTGAAGCACCAAGCTGGGGGGATTGAGAATACGGATTGAGAGAAGTCCTCAAAACAGGAGAGGCAGAGGATACGGAACTTGAGGCCTAAACAATTTCCACGTAATTGATTTTGGCAGGACTAAGTGGAATAACCTCACCCCAGGTATCAACAAGATCTAGTGAAGGTATGACCCAAGGATCAGATTTGACCGAGATCATGTTGACAGAGGAAACATGAGAAGGTGGGAGCGGAAAAAATTCCATCAAGGAAAAATATTTAAAGGGACCTACCCCCACACTCTCATAAGGAGCACCAGTGTGCTTGACATACAAAAAATTACCATCCAAGGAGGAAGAGGCAAAGAAGGATAGTTGGTCGACAGTGATGATCTTCCCTTGATGGGGAAAATGAATCACATGGAATAGGGAGGAGGCTATAGCATGCATGGCATGGGTCCAACTTCGTCCGAGTAGGAGATTATAATTGAGAATAGCGTCAACAATATCTATCTCGACATGTATTGTCTTGCCCTCCAAAGTAACGGAAAGGTCAGGTAAGACACCGAAGGGTCATGAATCACACCTATCGAAAGCTTCCAAAGTGTTAGGGGATTGGTTCAAAGCAGGAGATCCAATTGCCTTTAACAGGCGATGGACATGATGCAGGTAGAATCACCTTCATCGATGATAGTCCTATGAATGGTTTTCTCATTGATGATTACCTGAATGAGAAAGGAAATCTGATGAGGCAGGCGTGGAACATGGTTTTCTAGATCAAAAAATATCAAATTGGAATCGGTAGGATCAATACCCCCAATAGCTGACAGCAAATATTTCCACTGAGATGAACAACTTTAGAGAACCTCGAGAGCTGACATAGCTGATGGTGCCTCAGCAAAATACTTGACAATATTATAGTGCTAAGCAGCTCAAGCATTGGGATTGTACGAGGATTTCCTTAGCACACCTCAAGAGGGTGGATGAATAGCAGAATCATGGTTAGGGCGCTCAATATGAAGAGGGCCAAAACTAGGGGCAGAAGAAGAACGGGTAGCCTCTTTCTTTTTCCTGATTGTCGGAGCAGGAGTTTGGTAATATTTTGATCTAGTAGCCACATTAATAGATGTACTCATCATGAACACTTGAGATCCTGAGGAAGCAGATGATTGAGGTTGGTCTACCATTTGAGTCTGCTGAGACGGAAACTGCTCTTTCAGGACAGCTAGGGTCCCTTTGAGAAAACAACTAACTTCGGACCGTCGGGGACAATCCTTGATATAGTGATCCTCCTCGCAAATGAGGCATGGATACTTAGGCTTACATTGTGAAGAATCACTAGCAGACGACTTAGGAGGACCCTATTTTGGGGCATCAGCTTTACCCTTGCCTTTGCCTTTCGAGGATTTGTCCGATGTGGTAGACTAGACAGCATGGTGCTCTGAGGTTTTACTAGGGCCAAATGGATTCTGGGAGGAACTATTGGAACTAGTGTTTGAGACTTACTTCTGTTTGGAAAAACATTTAGCAAGGGTCTAAGACACTGAACCAGTTACTCCAACAACAAGAGGTGTAGCCTATGACTTCGATGCCACGGGATCAAATGATGGTTGTGGAGCATCGAGTGATAACTCATACAAAGTGCTAGACTGAGAATAAACAAGATCTAAGTACTGGCCACGAGTAATGACTTTTTCTTTAGTAACGCATCCACCCATAGCTATATCATGAGAAATTGGAGCGACAAATGACTTGGTAAACCATTCGGTGAGCAACTGATCAACAATCTCGAATTTGATTAGGCGACGCCTACATCTCCATTCATGGATGTGATCGGAGATGTGTGTCAGATTATATTTCTTAAGCGATGTGAGCAAATAGGTTCCAGTTTCATAGCGAACCAGAAACTAGAAATGTGTGAGGAAAGCCATGGCTAAAGAGTTGAAGTCATGGTAAGCACTTCGAGGAAGCTCGATGTACCACTTGGCTGCAGCACCTGTGAGGGTTCATTGGAAAAGATGAAGATGAATAGAATCATCAACATAAGGATTCAAAGAGCACCGGAGGTGATATGTCATCACATGGGCTTGAGGATTTTCTTTAGCTTTTCCATCGAACATAGGATAATCACTTGAGATCTTGGATGGAACCGAAGGCTAGATTGGCGAATGAAGAATTGGATCATTCATAAGCTGAAACACATCTGGCAACTCTAGTGTGGCTAAGAACAACAATTGAGTATTAAAAGGAATTAGAGGTCGATAAGCAGGACCAACCGGAGGATTCCATCCTTGCTAGTAAGGATTTTGGCCCCATAGTGAAGGGATTTGGCCATATGGCATTTGATTCTGCCCCCACTGTAGGTTACCTTGGTCGTAGGGAGGATTTTTCACCTTGAACATCTTGGAACTATCTAGTCATAGGTTTTTGATAAGAAACATACGAGTTAAGAGGTTGTTGAGCCTATTGACCTTGGACATATGGATATTACACCTATTTTCCCTGAACATACGGGTTTTGAACCTATTGTCCCTGAACATATGGGTTTTGAACCTGTTGCCCCTAAACAAGAGGATTTTGGACTTGTTGTCCTTGGAGATAAGGATTATACACTTGCTACCTTTGGACATAGGGATTCTGGACCTTCTGCCCTTGGGAAAAAGGATTATGGGCTTGTTGTCCTAGGACATTAGGATCTTGACCCTGGCCTTGTCCTTACAAGGGTTGACCATGTTGATAGGCATATAAGGGTTGTTGTTGCCCGGGTGGGCTCTGTTGCTACAAGGGTTGACCTTACAGTTGAAAAATTTATCCCTGCGGCTGCAAAGTTTAGCCCTATGAAGAAATAGGTTGGAGGTTTGTGGAGCATACTGCATCTGCTGCTGCATGGTTTGTTGCAATGGTTGTGAGGGTTTCTCCTGTGGTTTTTGCAATTGTCCTTGTTGTGGTATCATTTGTCCTTGTTGTTGTGTGGGTGGCCCTTGCTGCAACGATTGTGCTTGTTGTTGTAGACATTGCCCTTGCTGTTGCAAGGGTACTTCAACAGTTCCTGGAAATTTCTGAAATGAATCTGGCCATAACCACCCTGAAAAGTGGATGGGCCAAGCTGAACGTATTGCCTAGACTGAAGGACGTAAGGCAGATTGACCATTCCTTGCGAACCATATGGAGCATAAGGAATTTTCTATTAAACCTAAGCCTCATAAGGCTGCTGATACTGGAAATTGCTTGACCCAGACATATCAATGTGATTTTGAACCTATTGGTATTAGACATTGCTTGATCCAGTAGGACCAGTAGGGTTTTGGATAATGCCAGAAGAAGGATGGTTCATGCCAACCATGTGATCCTATGAGCTACTCACATTGGTGGTGTGTGACACCATAGAAACACTTAGATTTTTCCCCATAGGTGGTGGCACAGCTTGTCCACTTACTGGAGGGATCGAAGAACTGACAGTAACATTCTTTGAGACCGTCAATTGTACCAGATGGGTAACTGGGACGGACAATACAAGAGGGTTCAGAATGGTGGGTTGCATCGGGACTGAGGTAACGACCTGTTGGGAGGTTAGGTTAGCAATGAATGGACCTATAGTAGGCATGGCGTCGGACACCCAAACAGGGTTATGATAGAGTGATGAGGCACTAGGTGTACCTGAGACCAATTGTGCCAAAGTCACGTAATTAGGCGGTAAATCCCCATACACACTAATGGGAATTCTCCCTGTATAGGGGAAACTTTCAGGAAGAAATTGATGTTCTTTCTCGTTGACAGTGTGTGGAGTAGAAACTTTTGAATCATCCAGAGAGGTAACTGGAGCATCGCCTTCGGGTTCCATAGCTAGGAACAAATGACGACGAATGACTGAGATGTATGAGGGGATAATTCCAATGGAACACCCAGCTAATCATATGAACTGTATGGACATTGCGGTGATATCAAAATAGGGTTTAACAAAGGATTCGGAGGATATATAGCCAGTCCAAGTTGACCGTCAGTAGTAGGAAAACTCTCAGGAGTTTGGACGGGATTGTCTGGAGATTCAAGGCCAATATCAACAGGTGACCTAGTATTTGAAGTAGGTGGAGGACGAGATGAAAAAGGTTGAATACTCAGAATGATTCCGAGTTTGACACCTTGGTCCTCGAACGACTCTGGTAATTCAGGAAAAGGCTCCTCAGACAATCTTTCAGACGGAGGAGAGGAAGAGGAACTAGGTGAACTAGATGGTTCAGCCACGATGACCTTGTCTTAGTTAACAGGAAAAGAGAGATAAACTTTAAGGCTTTAAAATGTTCTTTAGGGAAAAATCACAATTTTGTCTAGAAAAGATTAACAGGATGTTATAAGATTGTGGGTAATCAATTTTTTTAAGACGCATAAATAAACTGGTGGTCTTTCATGTTCTAAGAGTCAAGAAAGAAACAAAGATGACTCTATCACATTCGATTGGAAATGAGCTTGAAAGGACAAGTGCTCAAATGATATTTTAAGTTGAATGAGTCAAAAAGATAAAATGACTACTCTGGATGATCTAGGTAAAAAGGATTACCAGGCAACCGTGAGCTGCAGAATACCTCCCGGCAAACCGAGAAGTACGGGCAAGCAATCTCCCCAAATGTTGTATTCAGTGTATCACGTTTGCAAGGAAGCTGACTCAGCTTCCTATGGATAAAGGATTGCAGCCTAGAGGGGTCTCTCGTTATATACTCGATGGTACGGGGAGCATAAATCCGTACTAGCGTTCTCTAGTGCCGAAGCTAACGACAGCTACTAGTTTTAAAGACACAAAAACACGTCTATAGCCTAGACCTTCTAGATGTGATCGTTAGGTTTCAAATGCATCTTAGGTTAATTGAGTTCATTTTAAAGTTTATCTTGAGTTATGTCTCAGTTTTCAAGCCTTATCAATGTGACTCGGAAACCCCTAAATGCAGCTAAATGAGACAAGACCCTTTCAATTCAATGAATTGTCTACACTAGAGAGGGTAGAAAACACAATCAAATGCAAACAACCAAACAACCGAAAGAAAAATGATTTTTCACTGCTTCACTTTTCGATAAAATAAACTAATGAATAATACATTCCAATTCCTAATTTCCTAACAAGTACACCCTAACAGTCCTTTCAAAAGAAAAGAGAATTCTTTTTCTTTTCAAATGCAAATGCAATCCTAGCCTTCAATGATGCTAACTATCGTAACATATTGATACGGAAAACTAGAATTTTGTACTTTTCATGAAATGAAAAAATGAATTTCTCATAAAACACTTCAATGAAAAAGTTTTCGAGACAATCGATTCTCAAGCAAATTAAAAACATGAAAATAGAATCCCTTTCAAACTAATGACACGACGACTTTACCAAAAACAAGACAAGAAATGTGATCTATGCCGAAAAAGAGACGTTTAGACAAGCAAGCGAAAACTTTTCAAACTTGTGTAATGGAGGTCAAAGTCGTAGAAAGACCATAAACGAAATTCAAGGAGTAAATGCACCAACAACTTGACTCACTGAGTTCACAATCAGCTGGATGGATGACAATCTAGATGCCCTAGTGCCACTAAACATTCAATTACCCAAGAAATCAAGCGAAAATATGACAAATCATTAAGCAAACAAACCAAATGAAAACAAATTTCTAGTCAGGAAGAAGATGGTCTAAAAAGCTTACAATGTAGAAATCATGAGAGAAAAACACATTGGCCAAGATCTAGGGTAAACCCTAATCTTCACTTACAAGCATCGGCGCGACTGCATAACTGACAACAAGCGCCAGAAGGGGTTCGGTGCAACTATTTCTTAGCATATCGCGTTGATCAATGCGATTGTCAGCGAATTAAGCACACTGAGCGAGGATGCAAAGAAAAAAATAAAAAATTTCAAAAGTTGGGACCAAACTTGCTACTATGAATTTCAAACCCAGAGCAGTAAGCAAAGGAAAACAAACAGAACTAAAGGGAAATGGAAAAACTAGAAACGTTCACACAAAACCATGAAATTCCAAGAAAACAAACAGAAGGATTGGTTCCCCACTAGAGTCGCCAATTTGTGGTGAAGTAAAATTGCGAATGCGGACACAAATAATTCCTCTAGTCCGATAGTGGGTCTAGCCACTAACAAGACATTCTATGGAAGATTTCCTTAGGTTAGAACCAATTAAGAGGGCCTACCTCTTAGTACACTTATCTCATTTGGTGATGACCTTGCTTGCTTGCTCCAGCTATTTCCTGTTTCCTTCTTCGAACACCTGAAACAAGTAAACAACAACAAACAACAACTGTATAATAGACAAATTGTAATTCAACCTACTTAGCAAGTCAAGAAACATTAAGCCATAAACATGTGATATGACACATTATGTAGGAAATCAAATTATCGATAGTTGCATATATATTGAATTAAGAAGAGATTACAACCATTATCTTGACATTGTTGTTCTCCTCTGACAAAACCAGGTTCCCACACACTTCTATTAACATTCCATGATGGCCTCAATAATGATAGTTTTAACGCTCTTCCCTTTAGGCATCACACAAACAAATTCACACTTCTCCCTCACATACAACTAGAGAGCTACAACTATGAATAGCTTTTTGTTTACTCCAAACTTAATTAGCACTAGCACACCAACATTAACACTAGCTTGTGCTTGGGAAAAATGGAGGTTTATATAGCATGAATGGATGGGAGATGGTTCCTTTTCTCATGGGAGAAGGTCTTATCTCTTGAGGTAATTCCATCCTTATAGGGGAAAGGAGCCCAAATTGACATCCTCGACTCCATCCGGCTCAACCATTTGCTAGACTTCTGTTACGAAACTTCTAAAGCTAGAAGCTTCGGCTCCTTATTTAAAAAACTTTCCAAAAGAGGATCGACACGACTAAAACAAAGCTCAGGTGCTCCAGTCAGTGTTAGGGATAGTGTTAATCCCTGCATATCGGTGCAAGGAGGACAAGGGTCATCAGCGTCAATCTTGTAACTTGGGAAAAATATAAGATTGTTGGGAAATGATACAAAAAGGAATTGTTTTGCTCATGAAGAGGGACACAATGGGAGTTTCTTCATGAAGGGAAAGCATGTAGGGTTCACTGTAGAGATCCTCTAGGATCAAGGAATGGGGAATACAGGGACAGTGACAAAATTTTGTGTAACATATGTGTCGAAGAGTCTTAGATATGTTGTGGAGTGTTAGAGATCCAATATCGATGTGAAGAAATGAGCTTTGAAGCGTCGAATAAATAAGTTTGAAGCTCATGACACACATGCCACAAATCTAGGAAAGAGCGAAACTTGGAGGAAATATTCTAAAAGGATATTTGCATGTAACCTCCAACTGCTAAAAATAGTTCCCTGAATCAAGGGATGGTTTTTGCATGTTGTCTTTTACTATTCCAGGAAAAATCAGCCCATGCATGCAAGTCAAGTTTCCTTGGTCCCGGGTGGAACTGGTCAACCCATCTACACATGCAAGAGCCTACTCAACTACTGGGGATAAATGCGCATTTCTAGAAGGGAGATGGGTTGGATTCCCAGGAGATCTATGCAATTTCTAGGCAGAGCAACTGACTGCTGCCCGGGATTGCACAATTCCTGGGCTGAGAAACCCTGCAGGGAGGAATTGCACAATTTTATGGATGAAGCTTTACTGACAGATTTGCGTAATTCTGAAGCCCAGCAGGCTACCAGATAGAATTACGCAATTTCTTGAGGGAAGGCTGGTTTCCCTCCAGAATTGCACAATTTCTTGGGGAAGTTGCTCAGCTTGCAATTGGACTAATTCCAAAGAAACAACCTATGAGGGGAATGTAACAAGCTTTGATCAACAGGTTGTCCTTTTGCAAGAAAATCACTGAAGCTTATGCACTTGACGAAGCAAGACATGATGTTGTGAAAAGTTGGTAGGGGGGCTCCAAAACGAAGCTTAGGAAAAATTTTGGAGGGTGGTTGTAGCCGCTACACAATTGGAGCATAGGTGGATCAAGTCTAAAAATTGTGAAACATTGTCCACTAATGTGAGTTGAAGGTTGGAGTCTTCAAGGCAGGTGGCAAATTGATTATCACTGTGTCAAGGTTCTGCAAGGTAGGAGAGTGGACTATCCTTTAATTTGGATCCTGAGAACACTTCAGGGTGGAAAGGTGTTGCTAAGGTAGGTTGTACTTTGCACAGGGCATTGGAGTGTTTTTTCAATAGCAGCCAGTAAACAGGGTGTTGTTGCATCCATCAGATTAGAGCTTGAAATCTAGGGCATTGGAGCATCCTTCTGGTTATAGTTGATAAATAGGGAATAAGAGGTCCTATAAGTAAGATCAGGGGATTGGAGCCTCCTTTAGTTGGAGCTGAAAACTTGATGTAAATATTTTGAAGACATTTCTTAAGAAGTGTTTGGTGGTTTTTTGTCTTGGAGGGGTTCCCACCTAAAAATATGTGTCTACTATCTCTATTGTTATGCATTATTGGATGGTGTTAATGAATGTTTATGATTATCTTATGTTAATAACAATTAATTCTATGTAAGTTAAAAATATACTAATTGAAAAATAATAATAGATTCACCCCCCTCTTAGTATTTCCAACACTTTTGAATGTGTTTGGCATTCAACCCCAAGTTAGAGTCTCTAAAATCATGATTCACATTCCATTTGTTCTCATTATGAGTTTAATGGAATACCTTGTTTCCATTCAGAAGCATTTCTTGAAGCAACTTTGTCAAACCTTCCTTAAAACATTTTTTTAGGGTCCTATAATTTTTATAGAATTGCTTGATTATAGCTGATCATTATTATGTTTGAGATGTTGTAAATAATATTTCATCTTGCAAATTATTTCCAAAGCGACACCAAGTATCAATATTTAAGGTGATTTTTGCATAAAAATGTTTGGATCAGATCAGAATGTAGGTTTTTTCATCAGAAATTGCTCAGAAGTAGCTTTCTAACAGTACGTCCTGTGCTCAAATCCAACTCCTGGATTGAAAGATAGGCCAGAACGAAGTTTTGACTTCAAAATCATCCACTACGGTTTAAATCATTTTTGCATCTATCCTTTGTAAAAAACCATCTCCCCCATTATGAATATGCAGTATGGTTCTAATTCTGGCCATGAACCACATAACCATTCCCTCATATTTTTATTTCAATATCCCTTCATTTGTTCTAAAACCCAACTCTAGCCATTTTTCCATGTTTTATCCTAACTCTAGCCTTAATCCCAAAAAATCCCTTGTATATTTCTTCTATCTGCCATTCCATTGTTATACCTTAGAACTTAGCCGAAGGTTCGTTTATATCAACTCTAACCAAATTTCCTTTATTTATTACACACCTAACTATAGCCTTAACCCTATTTCATACATGCCCGCAAGCTCTTTTACCATACATTGCGTTGTAATGTATTGAAATGTGATATATCTTACACTAAACATTCCATATATTATATAATGCACCGCAATAGAATTGGCCCCGACCCCAACAGCTATGTGTTATCACCAAGCATAAAGCACAATCACAATCGGCCTTCCCTTATGACATAACAACCATAGCTCCTCTTGTTGTCGATTGCAGTAACGTTTTCGTCATGATGTCGCACACTCCCTAATTGCGATAAGGTATAAATCCTGCATTTCATCCCGCATAAGTCCCACAAATAACCCCACATTGGCATCCCACAATAATGACCCCACACCTATAAATCATAGCCCCCACAATCGCACCACTTTAAAATTCTCCCCCCCCCCCCCGAGCAAGGCCCTACCCTCGATTGCGATTGCAATGTGGAAAGCCCGGACAAACACGATATATTATAAATTGTTCGTAAATGAAGTATCGTGTTCGGTCCATCAGTAGAATGCTATGGAATATAGTTGAGAACCCTTTTCCCTTATGCGATTGTGATTAGCCCCGTGGATGCGATATTTTATATATCGTAGTGGAAAGGTTTTTCAGGGTTGTTTCATGGAAAACCTGTGATTATAATAATGACATGGTCGCATGTTAAAAGTAGAACTCCCCATATATCAACATCCCAAATTGCAACCCCACTCTAATCCACAACTCTTAAATGTTTTCGAACCCCCCCTCCCGCGTTGTGATTCTCTTTAACGGTGAGGAGGGGTCCGAAAAGCGTTTCCCCCTTGCTACGTTTCCTTCCTTGGTGTTTTAGAATCCCCTAATCTAAAACAACAAACATCTTTGACCCCCCTCCGAAAGTTGTTTCCACTGTAACTCGCCTTCCCACTAAAGTTTTGCTCTGCATCCACTCCCTGACTGCCACGTCATCCTCTACCTATTGCTCCCCTTCCACCTGTTGATAGCGATATCGCATATCGCAACACACACCTTCATTGCACCCCATTACCATCGGTCCCTCCACCGATTGTGATTTTGATATAACACAGGCCCATCCCAAATGCGATTGCAATGAAGATCAACGGCCCAGATCTGATCAACCCAGATCATACGGTTCAGATCGAAGTTCCGCTTTCTTTCCCGATGGTCAATAGCGGATTCATGTTTTCATGCCCCCGACCATAGTTTCTTGTTGTTTTCAGATAATTCCTAAACTAACGGCCACTGCCTCCATTCACAGAGCACCAGATCACTCATTCCACCATCGATCAAAGGACATTGAGGGCCTTTTTCAGCACATTACAACAGCAAGATAAAGAGGGACGGCACTACATATTTAGCACAACAGTTTCAAAACAGAACACAGTGAAACAGTAAGACACATCTACCAGCAAGACAACAATATTGCACATTTGAAGTCCTAGTCACTACCAGAATGCCCAAAAGCAGTGCCAGAACACAGGCGACTGATATTTTTAGACAATTTAATCTATTTTCATACCTTTTGTAATAAAATCTTGGATTTTGTTTCAAGATATTTCTTTTAGATATTCATATTATATCTTGATATTTTAAATGAAGATATTTTTGTAATTATTTATAAATATTTCATCTTCAAAAGTATCAAGGGTTGGTTTTTGTATGAAGAACACTATTTTATATTGTTGAAGCATCAGCGGATTTACCAGTAATATAGAAACTCTTTCACGAGATTCTTGTTTCAAGTTGTTGGTGAAGTGCATCTATCGTCTTATGTGTTTATATTTCTTTGTTTATAGCACATATTTGTTTTCAAATCTGAATTATTCAATAGATAAGTAAAGGGTTGTTTAAATCTACACTCTACACCCGACTACGAATAATTTCAATGTTTTCTTCTGATATTTAAATATGGAATTCAGGTAACAATGCTCTATATTTAAAGTGAACCTTAAATATGTTCTTCTTCTCCCTTTCACAGACCTTAAAGAATCCATTTGGTTTGGCTACCCTGCCCTGTGAAATCTATTTGTAGACATTGCATTCGATCTGTATTTTATGTAACAGACTCCATAGGCCAATGGTAATCTAGTTATCAACCAACCATTCAAATACAAATCAAACATTAAACTTCATAACTAGCCTAATATTCAATCCAACAAAGTTAAATCTTACAGAGAGAGCCCTCTCTGAAGCTGGCAGGGTTAGATCCCAGCTTCCAAAGTTGGTTTGTGGTTACCTTGGTGATTTTCTTCTACAACCTTAGAAAATCACTGAGTTCTAACATTCTGGCAACCATACTGGGGACGAACATTTCAGATTCCTCAAAAAAACATATCAAGTTCCAAATCTGATTATTGTTGGTGGATAGTGATCAGACATAAGAAGGTTGTATCATTCACCTGGCGACTCCATGTTCAAGCGTCCAGAGCTTAAAAGTTTTTAGGGTGACTCCACTGTTAACGAATCCATATTTGCAGAAAACTCATGGCGACTCCACTGCATATTAATCATATTTATTGATAACCAACATGACAGGGTATGTGGCAAACCCTAGATATGGTGAAGTTTTAAAATAATTCAAGGATACGTTAACAAATTTTCAAATTGATGAAGCTTTTTCAACGGTTGTGTTTCATTGTTTAAAAACAAGAAAAATTTCTCCTCAAGGTAAAATTTGTTTTCTTGAGTTAATTATTGAAATATTTAAGAAGGGTATTGAACTTTTGGATTTCAGATTCAGACATATAGTTTCCAAGATCCTAAACAGTTCTTATAAAACCTTCCTTCTCCAAAACAAGAGAAGATTGTATTGCCTTTTGATTTTTAGATTGATGAGATTCTTGTTTTCGAGCATAAGGCTGAAACTGAATAATGGGAATCAGTGTTTAACCTTGAGAATACAACTGATGAAAGCTTCCATGCTCAATCTGTCAATCAAGGCATGCAAGGTAAACTAATTAATTATGCCTTTACTAATCCTATAGCAAACTACATGGAGGTTCTTTTCAGCTCAAGAGTTCAATCATATTTCCATAATCAAATCCAACAGTAGTTGCCATTGCATTCTACAGATTGATTTAATGGATGAAAAATCAAGTTTTCCTTTTGACTGTACTAATAAGCAGTCAAGCAATCCACTTATTTCAGCAACTACTTGACTCGCTTCATTGGCATTTTTGTATTTTTGATTCAGCATGATTTTTAGCAGTGTGCAAATAAGCTCAGTGATTTGAGCATTTTTTCAAGCATTCTATCCAGTTTCAGTTTCAGAATACAATTTCATATTTCAGTTTAGTCTATATTTTAGCTTTCATTGTGCATAATGATTTTGATTCGAGTTTGAATATTTTCAGTCACAAAGATTTTTATGACAGAGCAGGTTGCATATTTGGGATCAACCCAATGGATCAAGCTACTAGTCTACGATGTTCTTGACACTTCACTGTGAAGTGCCATCCCCAACTGGAGCCATTGTTAGGGTCCTATAATTTTTATAGGATGGCTTAATTATAGCTGATCATTATTATGTTTGAGATGTTGTAAATAATATTTCATCCTACAAATTATTTCCAAAGCGACACCAAGTATCAATATTTAAGGATATTTTTTCATAACAATGTTTGGATCAGATCAGAATGTAGGTGTTTTCATCATAAAGTGCTTAGAAACAATTTTCTCATGGTACATCTTGTGCTCAAATATGACTCCTGGACTGAAATAGAGGCCAGAACGAAGTTTTGACTTCAAAAGCATCTGCTACAGTTTAAATAATGTTTGCATCTATCCTTTGTAAAAAACCATCTCCCCCATTATGAATATGCAATATGGTTCTAATTCTAGCGAAGACCCGCATAACCTTTCCCTCATAGTTTTATTTCATTACCCCTTCATTTGTTCTAAAACCCAACTCTAGCCATTTTTCCATGTTTTATCCTAACTCTAGCCTTAATCCCAAAAAATCCCTTGTATATTTATTCTATGCTCCATTTCATTGTTATACAGTTGGAACTTAGTCGGAGGTCCATTTATATAAACACTGACCGCATTTCCTTTATTTATTATACACCTAACTCTATCCTTAACCCCATTTCATACATGCCTGCAAGTTATTTTACCATACATTGTGTTGTAATGTATTGCAACGTGATATATCATATACTAAATCATTCCATATATTATATAATACACCGCAAGACAATTAGCCCCGACCCCAACAATTATGTGTTATCACCAAGCATAAATCACAATCACAATTGGGCTTCCCCTTATATCACATAACAGTCATACCTCCTCCCACTATCGATTACAATATCATTTTCGTTGTGATATCGCACACTCCTTGATTGCGATAAGGTCTAAATCCTGAATTGCATCCCACATAAGTCCTGCAAATAACCTCGCATCGGTGTCCCGTAGCAATGACCCCGCGTCAATAAATTCAGACCCCCAGCAATCGCACCACTTTAAAATCCTTTCCACCCGCAAGGCCCTACCCCCGATTGCACTTGTGATTGCAATGCGGAAAGTTAGGGAAGACACGATATATTATAAATTGTTTGTAAATGAAGTATCGAGTTTGGTCCATCGAGAGAACACTATGGAATATAGTTGAGAACCCTTTTTCCTTATGCGATTGCGATTAGCCCCATGGATGCGATATTTTATATATTGCAATGAAAGGTTTTTCAAGTTTGTTTCTTGGAAAACCTACAATTATAATAATGAAAAGGCCACATGTTAAAATTAAAACTCCCCATATATCAATAGCCCAGATTGAGACCTTGCTCTAATCCATGGCTCTTAATTATTTTCGTATCCCCCCCCCCCGCTGTGATTCTCTTTAACGATGAGGGGGGATCCAAAAAGCGTTTTCCCCCTTGTTACGTGTCCTTCCCTTGGCATTTCGGACTCCCCTCCTCTAAAACCACAAACAGCTTTGACCCCCCTCTAAAAGTGGTTTCCACCGTAACTCGCCTTCCCGCTAAAGTTCTGCTCTGCATCCACTCCATGACTACCACATCATCCTCTACTTATCGCTCCCCTTCCACACACTGATAGTGATATCACATATCGCAACACCCACCTTCATTGCCCCCCATTACCAACAGTTCCTCCGCTGATTGCAATTGCGATATAACACGAGCCCATCCCAAATGCAATTGCGATGAAGATCAACAGCCTAGATTTGATAAGATTGGATCACACAGTTCAAATCGACGGTCCTCTTTCTTTTCCAATGATCAATAGAGGATTCATGTTTTCACACCCCCAACAATAGTTTCTTACTGCTTTTGAGATAATTCCTTAACTAACGGCCATGGCCTCCATTCGCAAAGCACTAGGTCACTCATTCCACCGCCGATCAGAGGACATTGAGGACCTTTTTCACCACATTACCATAGCAAGATAAATAGGGACAGCATTGCATATTCAGCACAACAGTTTCATAACAGAACGCAATGAAGTAGCAGGACAACAAGACACATATGCCAGCAAGACAACAATATTGCACATTTAAAGGCCTAGTCACTACCAGAATGCCCAAAAGTAGTGTCAGAACACAGGCGACTGATATTTTTAGACAGTTTAATATATTTTCATACTTTTTGTAATAAAATCTTGGATTTTGTTTCAAGATATTTCTTTTAGATATTCGTACTAAATCTTGGTATTTTAAATGAAGATATTTTTGTAAATTAATTATAAATACTTCATCTTCAGAAGTATCAAGGGTTGGTTTTTGTATGAATAACACTATTGTATATTTCTGAAACATCAACGGATTTACCTGAAATACAGAAACCCTTTCACAGGATTCTTGTGTCAAGCTGTTGGTGAAGTGCATCTATCGTCTTATGTGTTTATATTTCTTTGTTTATAGAACATATTTGTTTTCAAACTGAATTATTTAATAGATAAGTGATAATTGGATTCCCACTCTAACTAGGGAGTCTACCTTCTCCTAGACGCTCCCTACCCCATCATCACTTGGTCTTCCTTATGGTATACCAACCCTATAATTTATTATAATAAAATAATTATTTGAATAACAATAAAATAAGTGTTTGAATAACAATAATAATCAAGAATGTATTAAGTTACTCTTTCTATCTTTGATTTATTTTAATTTTAATTTTAATTAAACATTAGTTAACTTAATCCCAATCAAGTATCCTTTAATAACTAAAAAACTTTACAAATCAATAAATAATAATTAGTAATTAATAAAGATATAATAATAGGCTAGAAGCAACCAGAAGAGCATCACTAACTAAATATCTTAATAACTATTAATAAAGATATAATAACAATCTTTAATCATATCGAATTAGATACATCACTAACAAAATATCTTAATAATTATTAATTAGAAAATTATATATTTCCATTAAATTTAAGAACATTAGATTAAAATAGCTCATTATCATTATAACATTAAGTTCTAATTATTATTTATTATTATTTAAATCATGATTTGAAAATAATAAAATTTCAATTTATAATGCATATAGAATAAGTTAGTTCATAATCATTATTAATTATTATGTTTTAATTATTACTTAATATTTTAAATCATGCAATATTTAAACATTATTATTATCATTACTAAGAATTATTCATTAAATTTTGTAATTAACATAAACTAATTAATTATGCATAAAACAATTAGCTAGTTGATAATCATTAATATTATTAGGTCATAACATTTAATTATAATCATTTAATCAATAACTAAATAATATAAACGTCAAATATTTAATATTCATTGATAAAAATTTAATAATCATTAAATATTTTTTTAAATAATAACTAGACTATTTCATATCATTTTCTAAATTGTCGGCTCCATCCATTCCGATCCCAACCTTCTCGTCTATTTATTACCCTATTAATCTATCACTTATTCACTCATTTGATCCTAATGATGAACCACAGAGGTTAGTTCAAAACATCAATTACAAAATACATGAATGTGATGACTCCAGAAGATATCACCACACAAGATAAGTAGAGGGTAATTTTGTTTAAATCTACACTTTGCACCCGACTACGAATAATTTCAATGTTTTCTTCTGATCTTTAAATATAGAATTCAAGTAACAATGCTCTATATTTAAATTGAACCTTAAATCTATTCTTCTTCTCCATTTCACATACCTTAAAGAATCCATTTGGTTTGGCTACCCTACCTTGTGAGATCTATCTGTAGACACTGCAGTCGATCTATATTTTATGTAACAGACTCCATAGCCTAATGGTAATCTAGTTATCAACCAACCATTTAAATATAAATCAAACCTTAAACTTCATAATTAGCCTAATATTCAATCCAACAAAGTTAAATCTTACAGAGAGAGCCCTCTCTGAAGCTGGCAGGGCTAGATCCCAGCTTCCAAAGTTGATTTGTGGTTACCTTAGTGATTTTCTTTTGCAACCTCAGAAAATTATTAAGTGCTAACACGTTCCATTTCTGTTTTTAAACCATCCTTCAAACATTCCATGTATGCTTTTAAACCATTATTCAAACCATCCATCTTAGCTTCCAATTCATTTTTGGTTACTCTTTGTGAGAGCGAAATTTGTTGCACTTGGTCTTGTAATTTTGATATATCATGTTACATTTCCTCCTCTTATTCATGCGCCATAGTAGAGATTTCTATTTGCTTACTAGGAGTATCCATTATTTTGTTGTAAGGATTATTGGAACTAAATAACGATACCTATGCTTTATTATCCCCTTTGAATCACTTCAAACTGATTTTTCAAACAAAAGTTACACAAATTTAAAAATAAAAACATTTTTCTTCTTTTTGGAGCTTGATCTTGAAACTGTTGTATCTCTATAATTTCATCCTCCAAAGTTCTAAAATTCCATCTTATGGTAGCTATCTATGTCCGCTTTCCAACGCCACTGGTTAAACCGATATTGGATTCTTCAAGAAAAAGTTATGCCAAATCTCCCAACATGGTCTGCTTATGGATTGGTTTAGTAGAGAAAACTTATATGGAATGCCATGTGTCATTGTTTCAATTTTCGGCCCTAAAGCTGGTACCCAAGTAACTACACTTCTCGCACTTTAGCCACTTATTACAAAATTCAATTTGGATGTACGAAACAAAATTTATGCCAATTTTTGTTAGAAAATTATATATTACAAAGAAATGGAACACATAAAATATATTGCATAAATATAAACATAGAAAACACATAAAACAAAAGAGACACAGATATACATGGTTCAACCAATTTGGGCTACATCCACGGAAAACAGTCAGTCCTTCCTTTTATATTATCGAGCAAACTAAAGAGATACAACCTACAATAGATCCGTTGTAATTCCCTCTTCGCTCTCACACAATATCCTCTCTCTTTCTCACTCAGAATATAGATCTACATAAATGCAATACAATTCCCTCATATATAATGAGGGGTTGCCTTCTAGGGAAAAAACCCTAAATTAAACATAACTTCTACCATCAGATCTTCACCTAATGAACGGCCCAAATTGACTACGAAATTACAACATTTTACAAGGCAATTTTACATCTATTTTTAGCTTCGAGGGCGCTGCCCCTGATCCCCCGCTAAGGGGGGCTCCTAAAGATCGTTGCCCTGCC
>APFE031149230.1:12625-39179 GCA_000404065.3 Pinus taeda
TCTCATTATGATTATAATATAACATTATTCTATAAAAATAAACCAATAAATAAAAATGAGTAGAACTTTAAAAATAACCAATAAATCATCACCAAATTCTTAATTGGAGGCAATTTAGGTTGGATTTCCAGACTAAAACACCAAGTACACTCATTTAAAATAAAACGCTAATAGAATTTTGCATTAAATTATTTGATCACTTACGTAGTTTTGTAGAACAAATATCAATAAACCCAACCATTAGCTATCTATCAAATGTCAAGAGGTTAAACCTAAAGCAATGAAGAACCACCCTTGGTGAATGATTAAAATATGAGCAAAGATGCCCGCGATTAGTATTGAACCAGACATGAACCAATACACACAATTTTTGCCTGTAATGACAAACAAACACGGAAGCTGTGAACGAGTATATAATTCATGCCAATCCTAGCGTGGAAGATGAGGTGAAGAAACTATGACAAAAACTGGAATACTGAAAACACTAAAAGTTGTTAAGAGCGTTGTAGAAAGCCATGGTGCGTGTTTATGAACAAATAAACCCTAACTTTAGTTCAGGAGAAAATATAGTATGATATTGATATTCATGTAAATGAAACAAGAAGCATTTCCACGGGCATTTTGATTTTTTTTTGAAGCATTGAAATGATCCACGGAATTTCCTTTAACAATTAGGTTTTTAGGTAAAACAATTATCTGCATCATGATTTGTCATAATGTGAAGGAAAAAGGTTAGTATTACAGGTTTTTAGCAAAAGTATAAAAATAATGATCTTGTAATATGGAATAAGCAGCCTTTTAATCTTGAGGATTACTTACAAAGTTATTATTCACATATATCCTGTGCGCCAAGGATGAGTAGATTTGATGATGCACTAGGATTTAGCGATTTGTTAGATGTCATATACAACCACTAACAAAATGCATTGCTGAATTAGTAATGCAACCACCTTCAAATGGCGAGGGAATTCATAACGCATAGGCAACCATGAAGGTAATCCTTATAGGTGTTGAAAAAACACTTGGCAAATGGTTGAACAGGCATACGTTTGAGAATGTGAAAAGGTGTAAGACGGAATTCACGATCCATAGGAAACCACCCAGGTAACTATTACATTAATCGAAAAAACATTTGGCAAACAATTGAATAGGCGTACGTTTCACAATGCAAAAAGGTATATGCTTCAAAATAAATGCACATTTTAATTTTTCAATTCATTTTGGTTATTAACAACATGCTAAATAAATTTATTTAATCATGTTTTGTAAAAATATAATTAAATTATGGTTTAAACATATCATTTAGACATGCAAGGAATTTATCAATTTTAATTGAATTCATTGATATAGTAGCCATGATTACAATATATTAGTATTTTTCAATTTAAACCATCTGATAAAAAAAATAATTAGAAAAAGGATTAAATTGACCCATTCAAGCCTATCCATGTAGTTATAATTATTCCCCTATCCATGTAGTTATAATAATTACTACATTAATAATTAATATAGTAATAATTAGGTTTAAAATATTAGATTTATAATTAGGTTTAAATATTACTAATATAAATATAATATTAATATTAAACTTAATATTAAAACCAAATACTAAAATCAATAATTGAATTTTAATATTTAAAGCCTATACTAAAACCCATATTGAACCCTAATATTATTATCTCTAAAATTAAAACCTAGTATTTTAAACTTAATATTATAAAAATACACATAAAAAATAAATATTATTAATATTATTTATTAATAGTAAATTTAATAAATCTAATATTATAAAGACTAATATTAAAACATGATATTATAAACCCTAATGTTAAATCCAAATATTATAAAACCTAATATTATAAACCTGTTATAGCAGCTACAACCACCCTCCAAAATTTTGGCCCGCATGCATATTTCATAGCCTACCTTAGATCTTGTGATCAATCATCCTTGGCTACTTATTGGTAAGCTGATGATTTCAAGATCCCCTCCTTGATCCAAAGCATTATCCGCTTTCTCATATTATGCACCATGTGTCATTTTCGGGCATAGGGGTTGTTGTTTGTCATGTAAAGCGAATGTTGTTTTGGTTCAAGGAAAACATATGCGCATGAGTGGTTGTCATCACATAGACATGTTTCACACTCACTTTAGGTAATCTTGTCATGAAGGTTGTTACATCAAGAAAAATATGTCTTATGCATTCTGGATGGTCTACGTTGTCTTACTAATTGTCTATGTGTCATCACAATCAAGTCCTATTAATATTTACATATGTTTCAATGATCTCACGCTTAGCATTGTCCAATTTCCTGGAACTGTGCACTTTGCTTCTACAACCATCAAGCTTCCTCCATTGCATGCTAAAACCCTGTGGTGTTCAGAGATACCAACCTCGCTTGCCTACTGAAACCCCGCAGCCTGCAGAGACCCCAACCAACACTGCTATCCAAAAATTCACAAAGAAGTCCAGCCACACTTCACTCAAAAATTTGCGCACAGGTGTTCTCCCAAGACCCCCGTCCCACAACGGTGCCTTGAGCCCCAAAATTGTGCAATACTGTCAAAGTTTTCGTGTCCATCTTGCATTTAGAAACTGTGTAGACAGGCGTCCCAGGGCCTCATCCTGGCAGAAGTCACTGTCCGCTTAAATTGCAAAGATCTACCAGTGACTTCAGGAAAAGGTGACATGATGAAATCACTTTGAAGGAGTTGAGGAAAAGGATCGAGGAACCAAGTAATAGAAAAGATCAGGACTGTATGTAAACTTTGTTAGATAAATGGTCATCTTGAGGGTAAGTATGGTAAGCAAAGAACACCTTTCTAAGTACACTTGTTAGTTGAGTTGCAGGATTTATTATCATTTTCATATCATCCTATCCTCAGTAACATGCATGTGCACAAACACAAAATGTCATCTTCTGATTTTCTCCTGCATGTATTGCTTCTTTTTCACTTGTTTGACAAATTGTCCTCTTCGAGATGTTGATTGTTGTGTCATGCTTGTGACCTCGTTCTGGTGATGTTGAAGGTTGTTTTTGAGTTGTGTTCACTATGTAAACATCTATTATACTCACACACGATGTTGTAAGTACTGTTGCACAAGTGTCGTTGCAGTCATCCAAATGTCTATCACAAGTGTCGTACTTGTTGCTCTCACTCGTCAGTTAGTCACACCGAGTTCATGTTGTCTTGGTGGTTTGAGGTGTCTTGTCATCAAGTCATGTTGAGTGTGTGTTCGAAAGGTCATACATGTACGGAGCCACTCATTCACACACTTAGTCATTTTGTCAAATATTTATTGACTAGACCACCTTCCAATAGCTAGACCTTCATTGAGCCGCATTGCGCAATTTCAGCCCTCAGTGATCATGTACTGCTACCCAAAATTGTATAGAGCTTGAGGCTTTCTCCCAAGCAGTCTGCACTACATAATCTTGGAATCGACTTGACTGATTGTCACCCAAAATAGTGCAGATATTTTTCTAGCAAGCCATCTTAATTTGCAATGCCCACAAGTAAATGAGCCAAGCCTCCAGCTGGTCAACCAGAGAGTTTGACCGGGTAGTGACCCTGAGCCTCACTCCTCTAAAATATTGCTTAGAAGCTGTCAAGCATGCCCGCTTCTGCTCACTGAAGAAACTCCATAGACATGTTGAATAGACACCTGACGTCTGTCATCGGACTGCCCTAAAAAATTGTGTAGGTTTTCTAGCCAGTCACCCTGTGAGCCAACCTACTGTTGATCATAAAAACTGCGCAGTTTTCATGAGAAGTCTCCCAGCTACACAACATCCCTCTCAACTCATAAACTACACAGGGATGTCCAGCAGGCCAGCATCCCAGTCCTGCACAGTTTTTGCTAGTAGCCTCCCACAGCTTGCTACCATCTCCCCAAAAAACTGTGCAATTTTTGCCAGCAGCCTCGCACTGCCAGCTCCTTGGAGAAATTTCTCAGCTTTCACTGCCAGTTTCCCTCTACTGCCTGCATTGTCTCCCTGCAAAAATTGCATATATCTTCCCTCCAGCCAATCTAGATCTCGTAGACAATCATTGTTGATCCGGATTTCCCCCTTCCAACGACCTCTGCGTAATTTTCATGGACAATGCCTAGAACCTGCATCCTGGCTTGAAATATTCCTTTCATTGTTTCAAGGCCTTGTCCTCTCTCTGTGTCACCTGCATCCGAAAGTGAAAAAAATGCATTGTGGTATAATAGGATATTTCTGGATTTGATGTCATCTCGACACCAGTGCTTTCAGATATAGGTAGATGGATGAGACACTATGCGATGATGAACAATATAAATAAGGAGAGCATGCAAGGAGGCTTTTTTGCAAACAGAAAAACACATGGAGCATGCCCAAGTATAAGCGAAGGAGATAAATTCATATGCAACATCAAGCGAACACCAAGAACATCGAAGACTCTGCACACCTTGCCATATGGAGGTGAAGGTATGATACACCAAGAGCACATCCATTACTCAGTAGCAGTGCAACTCGACATGCAAACCACTGGCAGCATGGACATATCAGCTCTGTCATGTCGAGTCATGTGATGAGTCATCTCGACCACATCACTATTGTGGGCCACACTGTTGTAATCGATGTAATGTAACATGGAAGTCCAAGAGACCCACATGTAAATCTGAAGAGTCATGCAAAGTTGAAGAGTCATGTAAGTCAAACAGTCACAACAACAAATTTTACCCTAGGCTGTAAATACCCCTTATTTGTACATGAAAAATATTTTTCACCTTGGCTCCTCCCACATAGTCTTGAGACTGTGTTGTCTTTTCTTTGAGGAGCGAGTAGTGGCTCCAACACCCCGCTATCGGGGTTAGTGATGTATGGCGTATCGATGTGTCTTTGAAATTTCTTTTAATTCATAAGCTTGATAATAGTTCAGCACGTTTTCACACATGTATTGTATTTGTTTTTAAGACTATTCTTTGGACATTTGTAATTCATGTTGCTTTACCTTGTGTTAAAACAGTTGAACTATTTCAGTTGTTCTAATACATATTCTTATGAAAATGTGTTGTATAAGTTGTTAACATTGTCTCGCCCATGTGAGATAACTCACCAGACACTCGACACAGCCATTGCCATAAAATTGTTATAACGACCATCACCCTCATGTGGACTACTCCACTAGGTGTTGTACATGCTATTCGTTCACTTTGTGTCTATGACTACCACATCTGTGTGGAATAATCCACCAAAAGCTGTGCATGTCTTACTGTGTCTCTAATAGAGTTGTGACTATTCCCTTTCAACTTGAGACTCACCTCCATCCTCTCCCTCTGTGGTGAAATAAGCTTGACACAAGTAACACTAAGTACTCACCAAGAACGCGAACCTCGTTGTTCGAAGAAAAAGAAAACCACTCACATGTGCTCACAAGCAAGAGTTAAGGCATATCTTTAAGATAATGGAAACTAGGCCATCATACTGGATAGGATGCCTACTCCAAACGGTGTGAGGTATAGTTGGGACTTCATACTATGGAGATACCCTAATTGTTGGCAGGTCCAACACTGTCAACATTTCTGGTCCTAGTAGGAGGGTGAGATGACAAGCTGAGTCCTCACAATCTGTTTTGAATCTCTGCATACTTATCATGACTAAACAAAAAATTTCTCTTCGGAGTGTATGTCTTATGGAAACGACTTTGAGATCCCAAAAGAGATCTGGAGTAACTTGTCACGTAAAACAAACGATGGTGGAGGCCGAGTAGCCTTAGTTAGACATGTGGTTGGCATTGTAGGCTCCTCTGAAAGACATGAAATCTTTAAATATTATGTGGTCTGTGCGCGGTTTGCATACACGCTTCGAGGGCAGCCACTACATTGGTGTGCCACACTACTCGAAAAATCGATTCACTCTCTCCCTCATCTGGTCGTAGAGATAAACAATTCTTTCAATCATTTTGACCGTAAAGCACTCAATAAAGAAATTCTAAAATTATGGAAATCACCTGATGAATCCATTGAGAAATTTCACACACACTTTTGTAATCTTGCATACCGATTTTCTCAAGATGATATTGATTGGTAATTCCTTGATGGAAGATTTGAGTATCTTCTTTACATATCTGAAAATTTGCAAGTCCTAGAATCGTTTGAACCCCTCCCAGCATACCTCGATGTTAAAGCTGCTAAATCTAAGATGGACAAGGTCGCTATCACAAGTGACCTTCCATCCTCTCCTCCTCAAATAGCTCTATCCCTGCAGTGCGAGGTGGGAGAAGGTGTGTGCACATCTGTTCAACTGTCACATTCTCATACGCCACCTTCTCTTGATATCTTTGTATATTTGGCTTGCAAGCCTAGTGTTTTTCACATGGATTCGTTCCCTCAACCTCCATCCCTGTGTTCCATTGATCCTACAGATTGTACTATTTTGTGTTCTTCCATTCCGGGCTCTATACTTGTTGTGAACAAGGATCAAGTGTGTGCAGGAATCTGAAGAAGAACCCACGGTGAAGGATGACTCCCTTCCATCCATGCCTCATCCGCTCTTTCCTGACATCTCTTGTGATTCTACCACTTTTGATTCTCCCTGTGAAAACTTATTTCTAAATGTTTCTACTTCCTATTGTTCACAGTACACACTGGAGGTCATCCTTCCATTACTTTGGGGAGAGGACACATCTTCCTCTAAAAACCTGTCCCATCTGTCATTTCTGAAAACACAGAGGGTGAACAACGTTGTTTTCATCTACCCCTCTGCATGATTCATCAAATCACGAGGATGCCAATGAACATCCCAAATTTTCTGATCATGGTTGTCGTGAATTGTGTACTTCTTCATCTGATCACAATGTTGATTCACTCGTTGTTAATCTATCTAAGCCACTGGTCTCTAATGATCTATCTATTGAAGGAGTAGAAACCCTGCAAGCTATTGAGGCACTTCAACCTAGGCTGATGGTTATGTCAAGCCCTCGCTGTCCTGAGGTTAGTTCCACTTCTGATAAGAAAAATTTCGAAACACCCAAGGCTCCTCATCACTCTCTACTTTGCATTGGAGATTAGCCAAATACACAAATTTTGCTTCCTCAACTTGAGTCACATGATCCCATCACTTATGCACTGGAGGAATCATACATAACAAGCACACTTACAAGGCACAAGTTGTCTCTCTTTCTCATGTTTTCTTGTCTGTCACAGTTGAGAGAGTGTGTATGCTCATTATTTGCACATAGTGTGTCACAACACCATGTTAAGTCCATAGAATGTATGTCTTTTGCATTCACTCTTCTTTTCTGTGGACGTTTTAGAACTCAGAGCTTATTGGTCTTCACTAATCTTTCTTTCTTGTTTTCTAGTTTAGATGCATATATTTCTTGTTAACCATGCCTTCACCAACATGGGCCAACTAGTGTGCTAGTGGATACATTGGAAATATCACTTCACGTGAGTAGGCCCATGCACTGTTTAGCATAGGAGTAGGAGCAGTGTTTGTTTCCTTGTTTTTCTTTGTTTCTCCTTTTGGTTTGCATGTTCGTTTTCTTGCTTACTTGGTTTGGTTTTGTTGCTTGCTTGCTTTACTTACTTGTTTTTCTTTCACTTTACTTTTGCTTTTTTATTTTTAATTTCTTTACTTGCTTGTACCTGTAGGATTGCCTCTTGTGAAACCATGTTTGGCTCTTGAGACAAGATGGTCAAATATAAGAGGATTTGTAAAACTATCAACATCTAGTTATCTCTTCTCCTCTCTCTTTATGAAAAACTTGTTGTCTTCAGTCGATGAAGACTTGATTGAAAATACATTTTGTTCAGAGTGAGTCTTGGTGAAAACACAATGCTTGCGCTCTAACTAGTGCCACCTACTCTAGTCAATTTTTTTGGTTTAACTCCTGTCAGCTCAGTCAAGTAGAGTAAGGTGAGGGGGAAAACCTTAAAAAGTATGTTAGAGGTATACATAACATACTTATATGAAGGAACAAACTCTAATTATCTCAATAAGTCAAGATCCCTCTTCCGCCTTTGAAATAAATAAGTGTCCACTTACAATTCTTTGAAAACTTAAAAAAGATGAAAAAAGATGAAAAAAGATGAAAATATGAAAATTCTAAAAAAATGAATAGGGAAAAAGAAGAGAAAGGATTCCTACATAGAGAGGTGATGCAAGTAACTCCATCAGGGTACTGACCAGGCTTGCTGGCAGCGGAGCAATGCTTGTGTTCATGGGTGACTCTGTTAGGGTATTGTCTAGGCCTGTTGGCAGCAGAGCAACACTAGAGATGAAACTTAAATTCTGACTATCATATAACTTGTGTCACTAAGTGTCTGTGTGAAATGATAATCAAGTCCAATCAATGTTTACATATATTTCACTGATCTCACACTTAGCCATTTTGCTGAGCAGCCTAGCCTTGTATAGCTTCCCAGAACTATGCGCTTTGCTTCTATAACCATCAAGCATCCTCCTTTGCCTACTAAAACCCCACAGTGTGCAGAGACACCAACCTCCATTTCTTGCTAAAACCCTGTAGCCCATAGAGGCCCTAGCCAGCACTCCTCTCCAAAAATGCGCAGAGGAGTCCACTTGCGCTACACTTAGAATTTGCACAAAGGTTTCCTCCTAGGACCCCTATCCCACAGAAGTGCCCTGAGCCTCAAAACTATGAAATGATGTCCAAGCTTCCCTGTTTGTCTTGCATGGAGAAACTACGTAGATGGGCCTCTAAGGGCCTAATTCCAACAAAAATGTCCATTGAAATTGCATAGATCTACTTCTGAGTGACTTTAGGAAAAGGTAACTTGTTGAAATCACTTCCAAGGAGTTAGGGAGAAGGACCAATTAACCAAGTAATGGAAAAGATCAGGACCACATGCAAACTCCATTGGATGCATGATCATCTTGAGGGTAAGTATGGTAAGTAAAGAAAACCTTTCGAAGTGCACCTCTTAGTTGAGTTTGCAGGACTTCTTGTCATTGTCATGTCATCCTGTCCTCAGTAACATGCATTTGAGCACACACAAAATGTCATCTTATGTGTTTCTTTTACATGTCTTGCTTATTTTTCACTTGTTTTATGAACTGTCTTCTTCGACATGTTGATTACTATGTTATGCTTGCGACCTCGTTCTAGTGATGTTGAAGGTTGTGTTTGAGTTATTTTCACTATGTAAACATCTATCGCACTCACACATAATGTTGTAAGTATTGTTATGGTCATTTGCATGTCTATCACAGGGGTCGCACTTGTCGCTCACACCCACTGATCAACCACACTGAGTGCCATTTATCTTGATGGTTTGAGTTGTCTTATCATTAAGTCATGTTGAGTGTGCATTCACAAGGTCATACGTGTATGAAGCCACTCTTTTAGTCATTTTGACAAAACTCTGTCGATGAACCACCATCCAATAGTCAAACCTTCACTAAGTTGTGTTGCGTAGTTTCAACCCTCGTTGATCATGTAATGATACCCCAAATTGCATAGATCTTGAGGCTATCTCCTAGGTAGTCTACACTGCGCAATCCTAGAATCGACTCAACCGAGTGTCACCCAAAACAACGTAGAATTTTCCCAGCAAGTCATCTCAATTTACACTGTCTGGAAGCAAATCAACCAAGCCTTTAGCTGGTCAACCAGAGAATTTGACTGGGCAGTGACCTCAGGCCTCACTCCTCCAAAACGTTTTGTAGAAGCTACCAAGCATGAACAATTCCGCTCACTGAAGAAACTGCGTAGATAGGTAGGACATACACCCACTACCTGCCACTCCACTGCCCTAAATTTTTTTGCAGTTTTTCCAGCCAGTCACCCTGTAAGCCGGTCTACTGCTCATCCTGAAAACTGTGTAGTTTTCATGAGAAGTCTCCTAGTTTCCCAACATCCTTCTCAACTCAGAAACTGCGCAAGGATGTCTTGCAGTCTAGCTTACTAGCTCTGCACAATTTTTTCCAGCAGCCTCCCACAGCCCACTGCAAGCTCCCTAGAAAAATTGCATAAATTTTTCTAACAGCCTCCCATAGGCCGCTGCCAGATCGCGGAGAAATTGTGTAGTTTTCACTCCTAGTCTCCCTCTATTGCCTGCACTACCTCGTTGAAAAATTGTGTAGATCTTCCCTCTATCCGAGCTAGATCCTGCGAACAGTCACTGCGTATCTGGATTTCCCATCTCAGTCTCCTAGTGACCTCTATGTAATTTTCATGGACAGTGCTTGGAGCCATCCCAGCTTGAAATATTCCTTGCGCAGTTTCAGAGCCTTGTCCTCTGTCCCGGTCACATGTACCCAAAAGTGAAAACAATGCATCATGGAAAACTAGGATATTTATGGATTTGATGTCATCTCGTCATGAGTGATTGCGAATACATGTACATGGATGAGATATGGCATAACGAAGAACGAGATGAAAAAGGAGCGCATGCAAAGATACTTATTCACGAGCGGACGAACACATGGAGCATGTCAAAGTACAAGAAAAGGAGACACATATACATACAACATCAAGCAAACACCAAGACCATCGAAGACTCTACACACCTTGCCATGCGGAGGTGAAGCTGTGATACACCAAGAGCACATCCATCACTCAGTAGAACTACAACTCAACATGCACACCACCAACATCATGAACACATCAGCTCTGGCATATTGAGTCATGTCATGAGTCATCTCAGCCACATCACCATTGTGGGCCACACTCTTGCAATTGATGTAATGTAACATGCAAGTCCAAGAGACCCACATATAAATTTAAAGAGTCATGTAAGTCAAACAGTCATGAGGGAAGTCAAATGGTCACAAGAGCTAATTTTACCCTTGGCTATAAATTCCCCTCATTTTTACATGCAAATGACTTTTCACCTTGGCTCCTCCTACATAGCCTTGAGAGTCTGTAGTATTTTCTTTGAGGAGCGAGTAGTGGCTCCAACGCTCTACTATTAGGGTTAGTGATGTATAGTGTACTGATGTGTCTTGGAACTTTCACTTAATTCAGAATCTTGATAATAGGCCAACACATTTTCACACATGTATTATATTTGTTTATAAGACTATTCTTTGGACACTTGTAATGCATGCTTCTTTAACCTGTGTTAAAAGAGTTGAACTATTTATGTTGTTCTAAAACATATGCTTATGAAAATATGTTGTATAAGTTGTTAATGTTGTCTCCCCCATGTGGGCTAACTTGTCGGACACTCGACAAAACCATTCCCTTAAACTTCATATAATGACCGCCGCACTCGTGTGGACTACTCCGCTAGGTGTTGTACATGCTATCAATTCACTATGTGTCTATGATTTCCGCATCCGTGTGGACTTTTCCATTGGAAGCTACACATATCCTGTTTTATGGTGTGCCTCTGATAGAGTTGGGACTATTCCCTTTCGACTTGGGACTCACCTCCACCCTCTCCCTCTGCGGTGAAAGAAACTTGATACAAGTAACACTAAGCACTCACCAGGCATGCAAACCTCGTTGTTCGAAGACAAAGGGGACCACTCTCATGTGCTGACAAGCAAGAGCTAAGTCATATCTTTAAGATAATGGAAACCAAACCAACATACCAGATGGGACTCCTACACGAAATGGTGTGAGGTCTAGTTGGGACTTCATACCGGGGAGATCCCTTAAATGTTGTTATGTCAATCACCATCAACAAAGGAATCATATTAAACTTAATATTTTAATCCTCTACTAAACATTAATATTTTAACTCTATACTAAAACCCAAATATTTAAACCCTATTATTATTAATATTATAATAATATTTTATAGTTATATGCTAATACTATTCTTATTATAAATAATAAGATAAGCACAAGAGATTAATGATATTATAAATCCAAGGGATTAATAAAGCTAAGGATAATTATTATTCTCAATCCAAAGGATTAATATTAATAAGCAAAATTGATTAATAAGGCCTAAGAAAATAATACAAAAAACCCAATGCATTAATATTATAAACCTAATGGATTAATAAACCTAAAGAATTAATACTATAACCCCAGAGATTAATAATACAAACCTAATGGATTAATATTAAAAATCTTATAAAACCAAAGGGTTTATATTAAAAACCAAAGGGATTTATATTAAAAAACCGAAGGGATTTATATTATAAATCCTATTATAAACCTAATGGATTAATATTAAAAAATTAAGAGATTGTTAATATTATAAACTCAAGTGATTAATAAACCCAATGGATTATTAATACTCTAAATTCAGGAAACTAATATTATAAAGCAAGTGAATTATAAAATGAAGGCATTAATATTAAACCTAAAACATTAATATTACAAACCCTATGATTAATATATGAAAAATGACAATGATATTGTAAACATTAAGAATACAAATCCTAAAAATATTATTATACATACTAGGGATTAATATTATAATCCCAATGCATTATTGATATTAGAAACCTAAGGTATTAATAAACCCAAGCCATTAATAATATTATAAACTCAAAGGATTATTGATATTATAAACCCAAGGGAATATTATTAAACCCTAGGAATATAAACCTAATATAATAAACCCTAAGATTAATATTATCAATCTTCTTATTAAGTCTCACTATTATAAATTATAAAACCAATTGAGCCTTAATATTATAAATCCAATATTAATAATTTGAATATTATAAACCCTAATATTAAACCACAATTTTGCAATGCCACAATGTGACATTGAATAAATTGCAATGTAATGTAACATTGTAACATAAATATTTTAAACCCCAACCCAAAGGATTAATAAACCCAATGAATTATTAACATTATAAATTCAATGGAGTAAAACACCCAAGGAATTAATATTATAAACTCAATGGATTAATAAACCCAATTATAAACCCAAGGGATTAATATTTAAAATTGAAGGGACGAATATTATAAACCTAAAGGATTGATAAACCCAAGAGATTGTTAATATTATAAACCTAATGGATTATTAATATTATAAACTCTGGGATTAATATTAAACTGTAAGAATGTAAAACCTAAGATTGCTATTATAATCCAAGGGGATTATAGGTCTAATCAATTAATATTAAACCCTAGGATTAATATTATAATCAAAAAGGTTTATAAATCATAGGATTAATATTAAACCCTAGGAATATAAGCACAATATAGTAAACCTTAATATTAATATTATAAATCATATTATTAAACCTCGCTATTATCAATTATAAACCCAATATTAAATCCTAATATTATAAACCCATTTTTAAAAACATGAATATTATAAACCCTAATATGAAACCCAAATTTTATAATTTCTCAATACAACATTGAATAAATTGCAATGTAATGTAACATTGCGACAAAGATTGTTAGAATGATTGTCACCTTGAGACAATGATTATATCAGTGCAACGTTGGATATATTTTTTACATCCCAATATCACAATATTAAACCCCAATATAAAACCCTGACATTATAAAACCTAAGGGATTATAAACCATAGGATTAATACTATAAACCCTACGATTATTATTATAAACCCTAATGTTAATATTATAGACCTAAGGAATTAATAAACCCAAGGAATTAATATTATAAATCCTAGGATTAATATTAAACCCTAAGAATATAAACCCAATATAATAAACCCTAAGCTTAATATTTTAAACAATAATATTAAATCTGACTATTATAAATTATAAATCCAATACTAAACCCTAAAATTATAAACCAAATATTAAATACACAAATATTATAAATCTTAATATTAAACCCCAATTTTGTAATGTCACAATGCAACGTCTAATAAATTGCAATGTAATGGAACAATGCTACGATGATTGTTAGAATGATTGTTGCATTTAAACAATGTTTGTCATAATGCGATGTTGGATAGATTTTTGTACCATTCCTATGTCACAATATTAAAACATAATACATAACCCTAACATTATAAAACCAATATAATAAATCAAAAGATTATAAATTATTAGTTTAATATATTAAACCCTAAGTTTATAAGCCCTCAGATTAATATTATAAACCCCAAGATTAATATTATTAACCCTAGCCATCTAAAATAAGCCTCCATGGTCAACCATGACCATCCACTATGGTTCATTATAGGTCACTTTTAGATAAACTATGGTTCCGAAGGTAAGTATGGCTCACCATGGTAGTCATGTTGACTATTGTTGGCTATGATGCCTATGTTGACAATAGTTGACGATGTCAATAATAGCCAACCATAATTAACATGTATTAACGTATAAATATTATAAACCCTAACATAGTTAACCACATTTATCCCTTAGGTTTATAATATTAATCCTTAGGGTTTTAATATTAATAATTCATTGGGTTTAATAATCCACTAAATTTGTAATATTAGTCACAAGGGTTTATAATTACGTTGTAAGGAGTTCCTTTGGGATGAACTCCCCTCCTATTTTCATTATCTTCCATATGCTCATATGATATGATGTTAGACAATTAAAATGTATTCCACCATTGGATCCACCTGTTGTGAAATGTCACTTGACCCCTTCATTTACGCATCCTTAACTAACCAACTCATTAATTTATTCTAGCCATAGAGTCTACAACTCTGATATTGTCCCATCGCCCAAAAAATCTAGTAGTGCATCTACAATATTGGCATTGTTCGCACTTAGCGATTGAGAACTATGGCATCTTAGAGCCTTCCAGAGAATGACTACCCTTACAAGCTACCATTTTTATTTATTGTTCCTCCAATGTCCATAAATTTTGCATCTTTCAACTAGGGTTAGTCTCAAAATGGATGAGGGTGTTTTTCTTGGTAGAGAAATGGGATGTTGTTCAACATTCCATGGTTGTTGTTGAGAGGTAGAACATGATCACCTAATTTTTTGTCCCTTTCTTGGTATTTAAATTTCACATCATTGTGAACCCTACTAATTGCTTGTAGTTGATGTTTACTCTTATGGTTCATTCATAGCTTGATTACTAGAGTCTCCCAAATTTTCCTTACCAGTAAGATGATGATGTAAGCCACTTTTGCAAGGACATCATGCGATGCAGGTTAGGACTGTTCAAAATTTTGGGAGCATGCCCACTCCACTGTTTCACCCCCTATAACCCATATAATAGGAATTAGTTTATTTAAATCCATTTACTATGTGTCTTATTATCCTATGTTCTCTGTATTGTGGGTCTTAACTATCTTCTTTTCGACCTGGTTTGTTTTTTTTTTGTTTCTATTATGAGTGATTTTAACCTATTTGAGGTTTCCCAACCAAAGATAAACCTTAATGCATTGATTCCAACACTCACTTAGAATGAAAAAGTGCTCAATTAGGTCTCTTTATGGTTTTTTATTCTGGTACAGAGTCTTGTACTATGTAATTCAGGGTATTTGATAGCAAAACCTAGCATTTTTCTCCCTTGTCGAGGTATTGATTCTTGTAATTCCCATAATTTGGGGTTACATGAATAGCATGGTCAAAAACACACTCTTCCATTATAACTTCAAACCTAGATTCCTAGAGCATCATACCTTTCTCTCAAGTATGCTTGATTTATTATCATTAGAGTCTACTCATGCACCCTATGTTGTTGCCATTATTGAATTGAAAGTAAGGTTTTCTTAGAGCTTCTCTCCAAAACTTAACATTTGGTATACATGTAAAAATTGACCATGGATTGGGATGTTCTTACAATAAGGGAGAACTTAAGACATGATCGAGAAGGAAATTTTGAATTTTCGGGTTGCATTCACTTCTATCTTGGAAAATGGAATTTACCTTTCTTGAATGATCATAAATAGTTTTATTTTTTGAACCATGATGAACCTTAATTGGTTCTCAAGTATTTTTGTTTGTTGAAAACTATGTTAGGTTAGAATAAATTTATCAAAAGAGTTTCGAATTTTGCAAGTGGAAGTTTTAATATCCATGGAAACACACAAGAGGGAGATAGACCGAACATTAAGTTTATGCCATAAAATATATTTCATCTTGTTAACTTTGTACAACTTTTATTATTCACTTTCTGAAACAAGACAACGTTATTACATTTCTGCAATGCAGGTGTTGTACTTGGCAACTTGAAAATATATGTTGAGAAGGCTTCGACACAAATTAATTCTCTACATATGTCCTTATCTGATATATGGTATGCCTTATTTCCGTAATCTCAACATTGTATACATATTTCCCCTTTAGAATTAGAGCATCATCTTGATAAGGTGGCTCATTTGACACTATCAATATTGAATATGCATGGAATATGCATTTGGACATAATATTATGTAAAGGATATAAGACGTCTACCCCTTTTTTAATGGCATTGGTTTGGTTCTTTGTTTATTTGCATCTTGTGATAAAAACTAAAAAAAATCCTATTGAACATAGAGGCAGTTTCATGCCTTTGTTTCTTTATGACATGAAACTATGAATGATGTTTATGTTTTTCCCTAGGTTTCCTCTCACCCGAAAATTTCAGAAACAAATAACTCAATCCCTCCCATGAATTGACTGATTTAGTCTCTAAATGTTTGAACCATTCCTTAGCATCCCCCTGCAACAAACGAGAAAATTCTCTCATGTAAACATCATCATGCTCAACTTAAAAAATGGTCAATGAAATGCTCAAAGGTTTGAATATGCTTTTCAACTGTAAGATTCTTTCCATCAAAAATAGGGAGGTATTTTTAACCTTTCAGATGTAAATCATGGAAGGTATTTGGCAATATTAAGGTTCTAGTATATCTCTCTTGAATCTTGAAGCTAATAATATTATGTACATGAGGTATAATATCAATCTTGATCAGATGAGGCTCACCAGACTAGTCATGGACATCATATGGCTTAGGTGATGAACCTTGGTCAAGATCAGTAATGCAAGAAGAGGGTATTTCTACAATTTTTAAGGAGGGATATACAATTTCATATCTACGATCATTATTTAAATGGAGAAAGAAATGGAATATTCTTTTGATATGTTTAGGAAAGTAACTAAGTAATTGAAAAAAAATATTAAATCTTGGAGAAAATTGAAGCTTTGATATCAATTTTTCCCATAGTTCTCTTTAATGTCTTTGTCAACAAGGTTCTTCCTTGAGTGGAGTCACAAGGGGAACGATGAAAAGACTAATTATGTATGATACTTGTTCACCATTAATGATCATATTTGAAACATTTTCATTCTCTGGCGTAATTTACTTGAAGGCTTCACCTCCCCCGAAAATGGCATCAAAATGCTATCTCTGTAATTTCCCTAGTTGTGAAAGGAAAATTTTGAGGTAAAATTGAACCAATCTTAGAGATAAGAAGTCAGGCTTTCCAATCAAGAGAGGGATCTCTCTATGAATAATCTATTTAATGTCACTTCAATAGATGGTCATGTAATCAACATAGTGGCCAGATCATTGGTAGGGTAAGGGTTTTATGGAGTGTTGGACAGAGAGAAAATCCATTGGGCATGGAGTCAAAATAATAGGATATCAATCAAAGGACTTTCAAGAAATGGTTTATGAACAAATAACTCTCAAAAGCAGGTTAGACAAAATTATATTAGACATTAATTAGTTGTAGTATGGTGGATGAATCAAGAAGTACAGTCCATTACAACAAATCATTAAGCAAAATTGAATTTTTCTTTAACTTTAGAAAGATATGGTGACTATATTTGTATGTAACAAAATAGAGCATCAAAGATGAATTCTATTTTCATATACTTTCATTCAAATATGAAGAATAAATAGTTCATTAATTATAGAGAGGGAAATTCATTCACTTAGAAACAAGCTATAGAAAACCAACATAGGAATCTTTGCGCAGTTTCTCCAAGTACTTCTACATTGGAAAATCTGATCTATATTAAAAATATCTCCTATATATACAAATGGTTTTTTCTCTCAAATTCAAAACCATATTCAAAGTAAAAAGCATTTCTTAAATACAAATTACATGCTCAAGTTGTTACCATCTTCAACGAACAAAAAACTAACTTCTAGGAATTAAAACTAATTAATATTCTAAAAAATAAACCAAATATGGATCATATTGAAAAATGTGAGTTGTGAAGGTGGTTGGTCAAATATACTTTTAAATAGGAATCTTCAAAGTTTCCATATTTCATAGACTTCCACCTGATTTCCTTACAAATTATAACATATATGTTTTACAATAAAATTATTTCCTTATCATTCTGGAAACAGAAATATAATAATAAGATTAAAAATGAAAATAAAAGATGGGTTGATTGCAAGAGGATAGAGATTGTTAGGCCTGAATCCCTTCAATATTGGACTAAGGATTGGTTTCTATATGTTTTGGAAATGAGATTTTTCCAACTGATTATTTCTCCGAAAAATATTCAACTATCTACCTTGAAATGTGCACTTGGCTTATTTTTTCCCAAAAATATTAGATTTGAAATTTCTCTGCTACCTGTTTCCTTTAATACCAAAATAATGCCTCGAAGGTGTTTATGAATCATTGAAATTCTGGAGATGAACCTTTAAATTATTAAATGTTGCTTCTAAACGTGAAGTAAAATATCAATTCATTGTCAGATGTGTTCAAAGTGATGCTTTTGTCTAGTCCTCTGCCTATATATTCTCTATTATGTTTATCTTATGTTCACAAGTACCTTAAAAAATGGATTTTATGCGCCAAAAATAAACAAGGATGACAAAATTTTTATTTCCAATCACATTTGATCCATATCCCTACTAGAAAATGATAAATTGGGATGTTTTAGCTTGCCACACTTTTGCTTTACCATCAATAGTAAAAGGGTTTTAAAATGATCACCAAATAGAATATTTCTTTGTAATACATCTTTTCTATCTGAGTGATCAACAATGCATCTCTACAAATGCTCATAAAAAATAATGAATGAGTAAACACATGCGAAGAGTGATTTTCACTATTTAATGCCCTAATATTGACCTCTCACTACTCACCATAGTGCTTCTTAATCAACACATTAGCATCCATCAACATTTGTGCATTACCCTCTGAGCTAATCTTGTCAAATATTGCCCATTCACTAAGCTTCTTTGTACTAAGAATAGATATTAAGTTCACATGATGCTCAACACACAAATCTTGGACTAATTTTATGTACTTAGGTTGTTTACATTCGTTTAGAAACACATAAACTAAGTTGCATGTTTCTCAATGACTTTGGAAACTTCGTGGGAATACCCTAATGATTTCTTGATTTATATACCTGTTATGTCACAGGTGCGTATTTGTTAACAAATTGGCGCGGGTACATATTGGCCACTTGAAGATTTTACCCTCTTATGAAGTTGACACTTAAATCAAAATAAATTATTATTGCATCGTTTTCTCCCTCTTCCAGTTTATTCTTGTCCTTACGGCCAAGCTTCCTTCCAAAGAAAGGAAAATTAGGTTTTGGTCATTCAGAATTTGTGATTCGTTAAAATGAAAGGGTTTAATATATATTTGTGAGAAGAAATGGTTGTCATCCAACCTTGGTTCTTTTTATTAAGGAAGAGCTTCTTGTTATGAACATCTCTGTCATAGTTTGGGGTTTTGAATAATATGCAAACTCCAATGGTGTCTCCAAATAGTATGCAAAAACCAGTGGTTTCTTTAGCAATTTTTTATAAGTTTGGCTGAAATGAGTGCAATTCTATTTTCATGTACTAGTATTTCTTCTCTAATAGTTGAAAGAAATGATGAGGCTTCTACTCTGTTCTAGATAGCAAAAATCCTCACAGGGCTTATTTTTCTTAGTCCTCAGAAGACCAACTGGTGTTTTATACATAGTAGACAGATTTAAATTTGAATACATATGTAAATAAATTTTGATATAAAAAAAAATTAAGGTACAACTTCAATATGGAAGTACACCATCAGTGAAAGTGAAAGTGACCCATTCAATCTCTCAAGACAGATCAATTCTCTTGAATTCCAAGCACTAAAAATATTAATCCTAACTCTTTCTGTATCAAATGTTCATCCTATCTCATTATTTTCTATGGAGTAGGACATACATCAAAATCCAAAGAACTATTTGTGCGAAATTACACAAAGTTTGTGCCCAATGAGTGATATATCATATATGTTAATAATAATATGCTCCAATATGCGAGGGAACTTTTCATCAAATATCATCATTAACCAATATTCTTAATCTTATTTTGTTTGTTTTCAGGTTTTGAGTATACACCAACAATACCATATCAACAAAATGTACTGGGATGATAAATATGGCACACATAGTATGACTGTAGATGTAAGTCATAATTTTTCATATATAGAGAGTTCTTTTCTTCAATATACTCTTGTTCCTTCATGTAAATATGTGTTTTAAATAAATTAATGCCAAATTTATTTTCCAGGTTATTCCCAGTATGAGATTCTTGATGATAGAAGACTCTAACAATGCTTTGAGCATTTCCTTCCTATTGGATGATGACTCCAGTCACAACAAAAGTATGAATGTGCTCAATTTTTCCCAAACTACCCAATAATATTCAATATTGTATATGAATTAATTATCGTTAGAATGGGATATATATTTCTCTTTTTATATTATTTCCTAACTGCATAATGTGGTTTTTCTTGATGCAATATTCCTTTTTCTATGGATGATATGTTGAAGTCCATGAATTAGATTGATTTTTTATAAATTGAACCTCCTCTCATTCGTTGGAATTCAACTTTCAAGTTCTTATTACCGAGTGCATAATAATATTTTTGAGAGGAAAAGCTCCAATGTTCCTTAGCGTCATTATTCCTTTCCCTTTCCAATTATTCTCATCAAATTCTTTTGTGTTGAACTACATCTATTGGTTGTTTTTGTAGATTTATTATTGGTTTTTGGGCTCAAAAAGTATACATTAAATCTACCCCTTAATAGTTTGTAGTTACAACCCATTTGTCGTTTTTTCTTAGGAAAATATGATTCTTTTCTCCTTAGGTTTATTATTTTCATTTTCACACTAGTTTTCCCCTAAACACATTATTTTGTGTGTTATACGAGGGAAGATTCTAGGAAGTCTCATATATGGGATTATTTTTCTTCTATCTTGCTCACATCCCCAAAATTAGTTCATATGTCAGTGAGGGTCTCATAGGTTTGGCAAGCTTGAAGAAATGTTTTTTCTTCTGTTAAGGCAAAAATTATGTTGTAATGTATTCTTGGAAATATAATATTCACTAGATCAAATTCTTTACTAGTTTGTGAGTTATAGTTTCCTCAAATGACTTATTATAAATTAGGGTTGATTTAGAGAATCATATGTTATTGAAGTATTTATGTGTATGTTATCTAAAACTGTTGGGAGGGGCCATTGAACTCCCTAGATTGTAATATTTCTATACCCGAGTATCAAATTGAAAGAAGGCATTGACGATTTTCTTTGTTGTACATAATGAATAATGAATTCATTATTTTTTGTGTTATATATGGAAATGACTCCAAATTTGAATTAATTTTGGTGATTGTGCTTTTGTGAACTGGCTGTTAATTAGGAGCCATTTTATATATATATTTAAAACCTAAAATTTTCAAGTCATGAAGCTTATAATAATAATTTTTAATCAAATAACATATTCAAATGTATCTCACAATGCCTAGTCATTTTATCCTTTCTCACCTATATGATAATACATTGACTTCTTGAGTAATTGATGATTCTAATATTTTTCTATTAATTCCAATAGACTATATTTTTCCTATCAACCATAGTTTCCATGTCCAAGGACAATTTTATTATACACTTCTATAAATCATAGAGCCATTGCGGTTAGAACAAAAATGGAACGTGAGAATTTCAACAATATTACCTCAAGTTTTTACGTGTTAATGTTTATTCTAGTTTCTATTCCATTTCCAATGTTGCTACTAAAAATTTAGACACATCACTGATGATTCCTTGATACATTTCACTATTTGATAAAGGAAACTTTATGTCGAGACTCTAGAAAAAAAGCCTTTGTGTTCATATACTTTGTGAAACATGGATTCTAGCGTGAGATTATATGTTTTCATGGAATCATTGTGCCAAGTAATTCAACACTCTGCCTTTTTTGTACTTGTATTGTTAAGAGAGATGTCCATGTTAATGATTGCATTCACATGAAAGGGGATCGTTTTAAAATGGAAAGGAGTTATGGTTCCCGATGCCAATATAGTAAGGTTTTTGTACCATAATTTAAAAGCTACAATATTCCTATACAACATGCTAATAGAATTAACATTACGGATTGCATATTTCTTTTCTTATAAAAAAGAACTTGATTTATAAATTTCCTTATTTTGTGGTTATGCAGCTAGAGATTTCATATTTAAATTTACTTCTATTATATCAGACATCAGTAAGTGTTATTCCTCTCTAGTTCATATTTGGCTAAATTGTGAGAGGTTTTCTGAGGTAATGTGTTGACTTTAATCTTGCAAGGAAAATATTAACACTTAATCTCTTAAGAGAAATCCTTTACTAATTTTTGAAGCAAAATAAATGCAGGTTTTTGTTAAATTCAAGTAATATGACAACTTTCATTGACCATGGATGGATTTTAAAGCAATATGATGACTTTCATGTCGAAGTAACATATTCATGATCATCCAAGAGCACCACTTGTGAATTTTAGAAGAAAATAAATTTAAGGCTTTTTTCAGTTATGTTTCATTCTCCTGGCTAGAAATAAATTATTTTATACATTATTATGGTAAGTTACATACTGATAAAAGCATATTCAAGCATATACTACATAGTAAATCTTGGCATCATGTGTGGACTGTTACAACCAGGACCCTAGCCTTGAAAATAAACATTGTTCTTATATACCATCATAATAATGCATTTCTAGCCCAAAGGATTATCTCAAGTCATTATTGCAAATGTTGTTCGGAATTTTTCTTAGTCTGTTCCAATAGATGTTTGGTTCTTATATTTCCATGTAATGCACATTAGCCTTATGTGATAGTTTCTCCAAGGATGCCATCCACAAATATGGGGAAACATCCTTTGGAGTCCCCCTTGAGGTTTTTATTGGAATAAAATATTGCATTTATTCATGGAATGGTTCTAGTTATGTTTAAGTTGTCATATACGTAATTTATTTATATTTTTGGACAAATGTACTTGAGCTTCAACGATTTTGTGTTCTTCATTCTTTATTCTTGTATATCATTATAATAATGTATTTCTTCCTAGGAATGACTCTGGTTTGCTTCAAATCGACATTAATATAATTTATGCCTTTATAGATACATGTGCTTGAGCTTAAACAATTTTAGTTATTTGTCCTTCAAATGGTCTCTACCTGGCTTGGTGGCTTGCACTTTGATGTTGAAATATGTTAGCATCGCAATCGGAAACTAGGTGCTTGTAGAACCTAAAAAATGATTTTTTGACAATTTTTGAAACACGGGAAAAAAATATAGATTTGAAAAGCGATAATTTTAAAATTAGCTAGACATAGATGGTGTATGTGCATAAAACCTCTTAATGAATCTAAAAATTGTCTCCTACAAAGTATAATCCTAAACTAGATGGAGGAAAGTGCAGATTCAAATCTATGTGACTTCCAGAGGGTTCAACTTGATGGAGAAGAATATCACATTGGATATTTTATCACAAGTCCAATTAATACGCAAACTTAGGGAATCATATATTACCTCTAAGTGGTTTCAAATCTCATGCACTAGTTGAATAATAATTCAATGCAAGATAATAAGCGGTGAAACCTTGTAGGGAGACATGAAAGTCAAGCTCAACATCAGTTTTAGTATTTTTTCGAGTTGTGCTTATTGATGCCCTAAAACTAGAGCCATGAGGAAATTTAATATAACTTATACACTATTTAATTGTTCAACTATTCATGCAATTGCAAGAACTGATTCATGTTTCATAAGCCATATAATGAATGTAGTTTAGGTAAGCCAACTCCATATTCTCTTCCCTCTGCAAATACAATAGTTCCATAGCAGTGTATGCATTCTGATTCTTAATAATAGAGTGATGTATAGATCATATCAACATATAGAAAAATTTATCATCTCCATCGTGAGTGGGTTAAGGTTAATACACGGAAGAAAATGACTACAAAAAGAGAGAATGTTATAAAAAGTTCATCTATTTCTTCAGTGAGTGTTATAAAATGTTCATTATTTCTTCACTTATATATATACAAACACTCTTGTATGTTTTTAAATTTTGTTATGTTTCTCCAATTTTTAAGAAATTTGGGTGTTCGGTTATACCGACATCTAGATAGTAGTATTCTTATTCCTAAGTTTCACATATTTTTGTTTTTGGCATTCTTTCCACCCACCTTTATCTTGAGTTCTCCTGAACAGATCAGTGCATATATTCAACATGTCTAAAATTTTAGTTGATGTGAATGCAAAAAATATTTTTCGATATAATAGTGAGTAACATTATGGTAATTTTCATTATATTCTTGGCTTACGTTATTTTAAATATTTTTCTTTGTTTGGTGGTTATTCAGAACTCCATCTTAGCAGACTCTTTATTGGTATGCTAAGAATTACAAGATTGGATGTCTCTATTGTGTTCCAACTCCTTAATATGTTGTTGTCTTTATACATGGGTTGGATGATGTCAAATGTATATGTCTTGCATTTTGTTTATTTCTTATTTTTTGATGTAAACATAACGTGGATTCACCATTCTTTCTGAAGTTGAAATCATATGTTCTTATAACTGGTAATGTCATTTGTAAAGGGCCATTCCAACTAGCTTCACAATTTGAGATCTGAAGACATTACAAGGAACTTGCGTGAAATTTTTTCTCATCTCCAAAATAAAGTCTACAAGACATTAGTAGTATTGATGAATATAACGCAAAACGTGTTCCCTTGTGGCGAGGGATTTTTTTTTATTTCTAAATTTGAGGTATAATTTTTGAGTTGTAATTTTCATTACTTAATGAGATGTTTTACATGATATTTATGATTTGGAAATTCATTTTCTTAATTAAGTGATATTAAGATATCTCTTTGATTTGAAATGGAGCAAATTAATAATGTTGTGTTAATTCCCCATTTAGAATAAAACCCAATAAGCTTATCATTTTCTTATCAAGTGCTTAAGGATTATTTTTTCTTAATTAACTAATTCCCATGAAAGTTTCTTATGTAAATGCTATAAACAATTTTACATAAGGCATATGCTAAACAACAACAAAATAGAAACAAAGAAAATCAAAATACAACACACAACATAAAGATTTGATGATGAGTTCACCCTTCCTGGACTACATCTCCTTGGTCCAGCTTCCAATGCTTGGGCCCCTCTATTATGCTCCAAATTACAACAAAATTATGCTTACAATTCTCTAATGCCCCTAAAACCTATCACAATGAGTTCAAAATATCCAAAACTACTAGAATTGACCATTTTTTCACCTAATTTAGATAAGAATTGAAGACATTATGACCTCTCCTAGTTCTCCCACAATTTTCTCCTCCAAATTTGGCTAACTGCCACATAAATTCATTATCTAGAGCTAATTCTGGAAGTTCCACCGAAATTGGCAGTCCTGCCAACTTCCCCAGCTACCTTGCAGTGAAGGCCAAGTGGTCACACTTTGGTTAGGTCTGGCGGTTAAGGCGATGGTTCGGATAACTCCATCGGAGATCGCAATCGGTGAAGTCTATTTGCATACAGATCCATACATCAGGCACTTTGCGGACCCACCGAGATTATTAAACATAATATATAAAATATCGCATCAAGGAATCCCATCACAAATTGCAATCGCAGAGTTCTGTAGGCTTAAGGCCTGCGAACAAAGTGATAGACTGTGATTGCGATATCGGCAAACCCTACGAGAGTATTAACTGGAGCCTATAACCTTATCACATCCAAGATACCTTGTTGATGGAAAAGCAGTGGTATTAGATATGCAGGACTGTGTAGTATTACGATTTGTGATTGCTATATCACATCGCAACCCTAATATCGACAGGGGCCGATTTTATTGTACTTCTCCCCCTTCGCTGATGTGCGATTATGATTTATTGCATTGCAACCCTTCCCTGCATGGGGTTGTTGAAAATTGGCAACAATAAATTGCTAAAAATAGAAGTTTGGGCATCAGCGCTAGATTGGGCAAGAGGGAATGAAAAATGGAAGTGCTAAAAATATAAATTCTATTTTTAGCAATTCATTGTGGATTCCTATTTTTAGGTAGTCCTTGGTGTAAAATAGGAAGTAGAATTCGAATTTGGTCTTACGAGCAGTTTGAATATTAATTAATTAATTATCCATGAGATAATTAGTTAAGGAAAATCAAACTTGAAGTCTTTTTGTTAGAATATTATATATATTATGGAGCAATGGAACACATAAAATATTGCAGAAATATAAACACAGAAAACACACAAAACAAGAGAGACACAGATATACGTGGTTCACACAGTTTGGGCTACGTCCACCTCGAACAGCTAGTCCTTCCTTTCTATTATCTAGCAAAATGAAGAGACACAACCTACAGCAAATCCACTGTAATATCCTCTGTCTTCTCTCACAGTCTCACCTCTCTGTTTCTCTCTCACACATAATACACATCTATCTCACAGCCTCAAATACAATGCCCTCACACAAAG
>APFE031149230.1:41922-59387 GCA_000404065.3 Pinus taeda
AATTTCTCCACTGATTGGGGAATGTGTCCTTGATTTGCTCCACTGATTGAGGAATTAAGGATGAGTTCTATATTGAGAGGATCAGTTGACTTAGTTTAACTTAGTCAATTTCAATTAGATAAATTTAACAAGTTGTTAAATTAATGTGATTTAGTTTTTTGATGCTTGCATGCATGTGACAACTGGTATTTTCAGATAACTGAGTATTCACTCATGGATAACTAATGCATGTCAGTTCTGTCAGAGACCCAATTGAGATCAAAGAAGGGACAATGTACTATCAGTAGGATGAATATTTTTCCTATAAAGGAAGCTCATCCATGATGAGGATTTATCTCCTTCAAGTTTGTGCAGTTAGATCAGAGGTTAGTGAGTGTGTGAAGAGGCCAATTCACACACGTGGTAGCAATGGACCCCAAGGAAACTGCACAAGGAAATAGGAGGCTTGGAGGGCAAAGGAGGAGGTTTGCAAGAAGCCTTTGACTGCCTTTGACTGCCTATGAGTAGCAGAGAGATTGTACTGAGAGTTGGATAGGTCCCAAGCTAAGGGTTTGTGTAGTCTAGACTATATTTCCACTTATATGATAATACAGAGATGGGGTTTTAGGCAGGTGCTTTCCCTAGGTAAATTCTTATCAGTTATATGTGTTCTTATTGATGTTTCTCATGGTTGATTAAGCTTCCGCTAAATTGTTTGTAGAAGAAGATTAAGTGTTTTTCTTTAGTACACTGCATTACGAAGTTGATCTACAGGTGGGAAATTTCTACATGGTATCAGAGCTAGCTGATTTGTAGAAAAATTTCTACATGGTATCAAAGCTAGCTGATTTGTAGGAAAAATTCTACAAAATTCTACATGGTATCAGAGCACATGTGATCAAGGAGAGAACAATATACTAAGAGGAGATTTCAAAATTTTGAGTTTTGGGCTGAGAGTTTGCAGAGTAGATTTGAAAATTTATGTACAAAAGTTTCAGAAATAAATAGCAGATTTGGATTCCTTGTGGAAAAATACCCAAAATCAAAAAAACAATCAGCTGAATCGGAGTTCGGATGAGCGAGATATCGCTGATTTAAAATAAGCTCTTTTTCTAGAAAATTTCGTGACAATAGGAAAGTGGAAATACATTGGTGTGCTAGCCAAGAACCTATATGCACTTGAGGTACAAGATGCATGCAAAGCCTTGATGGGAAAGGAAAAGGTTAGAGACTTGGTGGTTGAGAGGGAGAATATATTACCTCTCAACATGCAGCACCAGAAGAAATCTTAGACAATTGTGGAGGAGCCACGATTGGCGCAACAACTTCAGAAGGTTTTGGAGTAGCCACAACAGGGGAAGGTAAGAGGAGATCGAGTAGAGACATCTACTCATGCAGAGACCTCCAGTAGGGGGAAACTTCGAGCTAGGTGGGCAGAGGGATCAGATGCAGCCATACCTCCAGGTAGGAGGTGGGGTGATGTGGAGTGATCGTACCATGGAGGAGGGGCAGCATCGTTGAGGTACCAAACTTCTTGGATGAGACCTTGCTACGGGAGCCCCGATGTGGTGTAGCAGGAACTAACGTATTGGGTAGAGACAAATGCGGATGGAGCGGCAGAGAGAGCTATAGTGCAGGGAATCCTAGGACAAAGCAGAGCATGCAGGCTGCAACAATGCGAGAGGCACAAGTGTTTTTCACTGTGCAGGGTAGCATAGAGAAGGGTGCAATGGTGCGAGATGCATGGAGATGTTACAGTAGCGTAGCGATTAGAGAGGGAGCACTTGTCAGCAATAGGTGGAGCTTCAGCATCAAAGTATGTTTCTAGCCCAATAGAGTGGTCTGTTGGGAGTTTTTTTGTTCCGAGAGTTACTCGGGAAACCACACTTGGTAGATGTGTTGCATGCAAACATTCCAGAGGTGCAGGGAGAGGAAGCCTTTCTTGTTGAGAGGGAGTGTTGAAAATTGACAACAAGAAATTGCTAAAAATAGAAGTGCTAAAAATAGCAGTTTGGGCATCAGTGCTGGATTGGGAAATAGGGAATAAAAAATGGAAGTGCTAAAAATAGAAGTTCTATTTTTAGCAGTTCAGTGTGGATTCCTATTTTTAGGCAGTCCTTGGTCTAAAATAGAAAGTAAAATTTGAATTTGGTCTTACCAACAGTTTGAATATTAAATAATTAATTCTCCATGAGTTAATTAGTTAAGGAAAATCAAACTTGAAGTCTTTGTGAGAAGATGCAATAATTTCTCCACTGATTGGGGAATGTGTCCTTGATTTGCTCCACTGGTTAAGGAGTTAAGGATGAGTTCTGTATTGAGAGGATTAGTTGACTTAGTTTAACTTAGTCAAGTTTAGTTAGATTAATTTAACAAGTTTTTAAATTAATGAGACTCAGTTTGTTGATGCTTGCATGCATGTGACAACTGGTATTTTTAGATAAATGAGTATTCACTCATGGATAACTGATGCATGTCAGTTCTATCAGAGACCCACTTGAGATCAGAGAAGGGATAGTGTATTATCAGTTGGATGAGTATTTTTTCTATAAAGGAAGCTCATCCATGATGAGGATTTATCTCCTTCAAGTTTGTGTAGTTAGATCAGAGGTTAGTGAGTGTGTGAAGAGGCCAATTCACATAGGTGGCAGCACTGGACCCCAAGGAAACTGAACAAGGAAATAGGAGGCTTGTAGGGCAGAGGAGAAGGTTTGTGAGAAGACTTTGACTATCTATGAGCGGCAAAGGGATTGTACTAAGAGCTGGATAGCTTCCGAGCTAAGGGTTTGTGTAATCTAGACTATATTTCCACTTGTATGATAATATAGAGATGGGTTTTTAGGTAGGTGCTTTCCCTGGGTAAATTCTTATGTGTTATGTGTGATTCATTCCTTCTTATCAGTTATATGTGTTCTTATTGATGTTGTTTATGGTTGATTAAGCTTCCGCTAAATTTTTTGTAGAAGTAGATCAAGTGTTTTGCTTTAGTACATTGCATTACCAGGTTGATCTACAGGTGGGAAATTTCTGCATGGTATTAGAGCTAGCTGATTTGTAGAAAAAGTTCTACAAGGTATCAAAGCTAGCTGATTTGTAGGAAAAATTCTACAAAATTCTACAGGGGGGTGATTCTTTAACATGATCCACCTACGACTTACGATTTCGATATGCGGGGGCCAATGGCGGCTTGCGACTTGGTGCCTCCTCATTCACTAAAGATCTTGCCACATCATCCAATCTTGCCATGTAGACAGGTCAATCTTGAACTTTGAGTTGCTCTAACTTCTGCATACGAGCTCGGATTTGAGTGTCAGTCACATCGTTGGATTCAAAATGAGAAGATTTTCAATCTGAAGCTAAGTTTAACAAAAATCTAACACTATTATTTTTTAGCATAATTTTGAGCACATGATCACTCCTCCCCATTAGAAGTCTTTTGGACCCCAAAATATCAATTTCAATTGACCAACATGTGAGGGTACACTTCGCTCGCCTTTTCATCCTCCATCGAATTTCTTTCTGAGGGATTTGTACCCTTGAGCCCCACTTGAAGATAATAAATACTTCTCCTTTTGTTGTCCTTATTCTTCTACCAAGTATAGCATCTTGCTGAAGCTCATCAAGAAATTCTGGAGAAAAATATTCAATTGATGGAATTTGTAGACTTTCTCCTTGATCTTAAGTCAAAGGAGGCTGATACAATTTCAAATTTTCAATATTAACAAAGGAATAAATTTTCATATATGAAGGCAAATCAAGCTTGAAAGCAGTATTACCAATCTTTTCTAGAATTTTAAATGGACCATAATGGATTGGTTTCAACTTTCTACCTTCACCTTAAAGCCTTTCCTTGCTAATGCAAAGCCAAAATCCATCACCTACTTGAAATTGATGATCCAAATGATGCTTATCATGCCTTGACTTATACTTTCCTTGACTCTTTTCTAGTTGTTCTTGAACTGTTTGGTGAATCAACTAAATTTTCTCAATGAAACTCTTTGTTGTGCCTATGTCATTATGTCCATCTACAACTACATCTTTCTCAACATGAAATCTAAAGGAGATTTAGGCAAATAACCAAGACATGCATCAAAAGGTGAAGTTAGAGTAGAAGAGTGTTTTGCTCAGTTGTAAGCATGATGAATATAATGCAACTATTCATCCCACAACTTAGGATGTTTGCTGCAATATTATCTTAGCAAATGAATAATTTTCCTGTTAACTACTTTAGTTTGACCATCTATTTGCAGAAGGAAGGCTATACTTTTCTTCAACTGGGTGTCCATTAAGTTCCATAAATTTGACCAAAAATTCCCAACAAATCAGGAATCACGATCACTTACAATGGAAGTAGGTAATCGAAAATGAAACCATACATTTTAAAAGAAAAGTTGAGTTTTTTTTGAAATGTAATTTTTTTTTTACAAGGCATTGATATGCACATATTGTTGAACCTATCCACAACAACGTACAAATAATCATGACCTTTTATTGATAAAGGAATACCTCCTACAAAATCCATAAAAACACTCTCCCATGGATGTGAAGGCACTGGAAGTGGTGTGTGCAATCCTAGTTTCCTATTACTAGGCTTACTGATTGGACACAATGAACAACCTATGATAAAATATGATACACTTTCAAGCATACGAGGCCAATAAAAGTACCTCTAAAGATATGTCGTTGTTTTACTTACACCGAAATGTCCAACAATAAGAGAAGTATGTGCTTCCCTTGTAACATTTACTCTCTCTCCCTGTAGAACAAAAAGTTTTCCCAAATGATACAACAAATTATCATATACATCGTAGACTAATTCCTCAACTTGGTGGCCTTGACTCAATTTTGAATATAACTCTTGAAATTCATCATCATGTGCGTATTTTCAACATAACTTTCAGGAAAAAAATAATGATTCTTGAATTAAATGGATACATTAACAAATAGTCTAGAAAGCATATTGGAAACTCTGTTATAAATACCTTTCTTGTACTTGATTACCACGTAGAATTGTTGTAGGAATCCCATCCAACAAAATTGCCTTGATTTCTACAATTTTGTTTGAGATTGCAGATATTCCAAAGGTTTATGATCGGTGTGAATAATGGCTTATTTTCCCATTAAGTAATGATTCCATTTCTTCACACTTTGCACCAATGTGTAAATATCTTTATCTATGTAGGATAGTTAATAACAACACCATTAAAAATCTCAGAATGAAATGAAATGGGCTTACCATGATGTAAAAGAACTGCACCCATGGCATAGTCACTTGCATCTGTTTGTATTTCAAATGGTTGTTTCAAATCTGGCAATGTTAAAACTAGGGTTGAACTGATATTTTGTTTTAAAGCATTGAAATATTTTTTCTGTTTGCCTCCCCACTAGAAGACAACCTTCACGCTGGTCAAAGCATGTAGTGTAGTTGCTAAGGAAGAGAAATTGGAAATGAACTTCCTCCAGTACTGTGCTACTGCCAGAAAAATCATTACTTCTGTGACTGATTTAGGTATTAGCTAATTCACAATGACTGAAACTTTAGAGGGGTCATTCTTCAGCTCGCCTCCTCCAACTATGTAGCTCAAATACACTAAGGAAGTTTTCTCGAATTTACATTTAGCATCTTCAAAAATATCTGTTCTTTTTTCAAGGCATACAACACTTTCCTCACATGCTTGACATTCTCCTCTCATGATTTGTTGAATATCAAAATATCATCTAAATATACAATTACAAACTCATCAAGAAAGGATCTTAAAACATCATTAATAACTCTCATGAATGTAGTTGGATGTTATGAAACCAGCTAACAAAAAGATAGAAAAGATAGATGAACGCCTTAGGAATAAGCCTCTTCGAGGGGGAAACCTCCTTTACATTACACAAATGAATAATTCTTGGATGATACAAATGACAAGACCTTATTTCTATATATATGAGTCTAAGGGGTCATAATATAATCAAAGCCGACATAGCAATAATAATGTAAGGGAACAGTAATAACAATAGTGAGCTTCTATGGGGCACAATAATAACAATATGGGGACTACATGGGCATAACAATATAATAACGAGGTTGTACTAATAATAATAAGGTGTTACACTAGTAGTATACGGACCTAAGATGCCCCTCTCCTTCAAAAAGTGTTGTCCTCAATGCTTGAGTAGATCTTGATGCTTCTATATAAAATTCTTGTCCTCCCCTGTGGAATATTCAGCGGGTAAGTTCTTCCACTTGATGAGATACTCTGAAATTGATCGATTTCATAGTTGTGAGGTTCTTGTTTCTGTGACTGCTCTAGGTTCCAATATGATTTTTCCTTCCTCTTCAAGTTCTCGCAATATTGTTTGAATTGGGATATTCTGCAACTTTTGAATGAGTGGCCACACTTCTTTGTCCTTCTTCCATTCATCCCTTGCTTCGTTTATCCAATTTGGTTGGATAATAGAAATAGCACAAGAAAATTCTTCCACATCCTCATCCTTTCCTGAGAGTGCATTTGCAAAAAAAAAATTCTTCCCTTTTTTGTAGATGATGTCAAAGTCATAACCCAACATATTTGTGACCCATTTTTCTATTCTTCTAAAGACAATATTTGTTCTAAAAAGTATTTAAGACTATCATGATCCATTGTTACCTTGAAGTATCTTCCCATTGGGTAAGGTCGCTATTTCTTAAGTGCATGTACTATTGCTAAAATTTCCTTCTCATAAATAGGTTGCTTGAGATGTAGCCATAAAAATACCCAATCACCTACATCAAAACTTTTTTCACTGCGATGTTGATCTACCTGTTCTTTCATTCGATTTCGCACCAAACTGGAATTATCCTTTAAAAGTTGGAGAACTTGTTGTTGATGCTTGATGTGATCTTTCAGTGCTTGAACCTTTTTCTTCTTGATATGTCCTTCTACCTTGAGAGTTTGAGGAGTGGTAATTTCTTCCAATTCTTTACAAGATATGGTCGGATTCATTTCTTGATGCTCGATGTGATTGTTCACTTCTTGAATATTTTTCTTCTTGATATGTCCTTTTATCTTGATACTTTGAGGAGTGGTAATTCCGATCAATGCATTACAAGATATGGTTGGATTCATTTCTTCTTTCTTGATGTGATTTTTCACTTCTTGAACCTTTTTCTTCTTGATATGTCCTTCTATCTTGAGAGTTTCACGAGTGGTAATTCTTTCCAATTCTTTACAAGATATGGTCGGATTCAGTTCTTCTTTCTTTGGGGTTGGGTCCCGGCATATATCCTCTTCTTTTGATGTTTCTTCATCTTTTTATTCCTCCTCTTCATACTCTATGTAAAACAATTTCTTCTTAGCACACTTATGACCTTTAGTGCAATTGCTATCACAATTGTAACAAAGCCCTTTTTCTCTTTCTTCTTCCAATTGTTGTGGTGTAAACCTTGTAGGTTGTGGAAGTCTAGGAGAAGAAACACTTCCATAATTATAGTCGTGAGTGGTGGGATTCCTTGTTTCCATAATTTGTCTTTCAATTTTTCTTGCCCACCTGAATGCCATCTCTAATGAATCTGGTTCACAAAGACAAACCTCATGTTGAATGCTATCCTTCAAAGTACCTATGAAGACACCAATCCTCTGCTTCTCTGGAATATCATTTACCATTATATTCAATTTTTGAAAGTCCTCAATGTGCTCTGCATTGAACACTTTTGTTTGAGATTTATCAATTGGCTAAAGAAGGTGTTTCAATTTGTATCCTCATAATGTTCTATCATTTCCTCTATGAAAATTGACCATGTAACAAGTGGCTTACAATAACAAAGCCCTTTATACCATAAAAATTGATCTGATTCTAAATATGAAGATGCAATATGTACCTTTTGTAATAGTTGCACCTCATGTAGATCAAAATATTGCTCCATGTAAATATACTATTTAATTTACCGGATCCTTGCCATCAAACTTCCTCATATTGCCTTTTCTTGATTTTAGGAGCTTGAACTTGAAATGATTGTAACTCTCTAATTTTATATCTCCAAGTTTTGAAATTTCATACTGCAATATCCCTTTGAGTCTTCTTTTCAACCCTGCAAGTCTGATCAAGATTGGATTCTGCAACCTGAATAGTTATTGCAAATCCCCCATGATGACCTAATTATAGACCTTTTTCGAAGAGCAAACTTGTATGAAGTGTCACGTGTCACTGTTTTAACCTTTGGATCTGCAAAATATACACAAGAAACTAAAATGCGTCCTCTTTCTGTAACTTCTTACGAAATTTCAATATGATGCTCAAAGAGACAGTTATTACTATTTTCCCAAGGTGACCTATTTGGAATGTAATTCGAGGGTCTGCGAAATCCCTAACTTCCATAGATCATATCTCTGAAAATGTAGCAAGACAAGCCCTGAAAGTAGGACCCGAGGTTTAGCACGAGTTTGTCTTAAATGGGTTTTTTTTTCGCTTCTGAAACGTTGCAGAAAACAAGTTATAGCTAAAATTCCACAACAACCTATTTGGAGCAGCAAAACCCTAGAATCCAAAGCTCTGATACCAAATGTTATGAAAACAGTGAACAAAAAGATAGAAAAGATAGATGAATGCCTTAGAAATAAGCCTCTTCGAGGGGGAAACCTCCATTACATTACACAAATTAACAATTCTTGGATGATACAAATGACAAGACCTTCTTTCTATATATAGGAGTCTAAGGGGTCATAATATAATTAGAGCTGACATAACAATAATAATGTAAGGACACAATAATAACAATAGTGAGATTCTATGGGGTACAATAATAACAATATGGGGACTACATGGACACAACAATATAATAATGGGGTTGTACTAATAACGATAAGGGGTTACACTAGTAGTATAGGGACCTAACATTGGAGCATTGCAAAGACCAAAAGGCATAACCATCCAATCAAACAATCCATGTTGGTTTTAAAAGAAGTATTCCAAATATCCTCCTCAGCTATTTTAACTTAATGATATCCACTTCTAAGTCTAGTTTAGTGAAATATTTTGCATTCTTCAACTAATCTACCAAATCATCTATTCTGGGTAGTGGGTATCAATTCTTTATGGTAATTTTATTCAAATCTCGATAATCTACACACATGTGCTAGGTTCCATCTTTCTTGGGTACCAAAACAATTGGTGAACCACATGGCAAAGTAGAGAGACAAATTACACCTTTATCTAAAAATTCCTAGACTTGTTTCTTAATTTCTAAACTTTTAGGAATTGATGTTTGATACATACCAATATTTGGGAGTGAATAGTCTTACTGCAGCTTAATTTCATGTTGAATTCCCCTTTTTGGTGGAAATCCCTTTGGTTCTTGAAACACATATCCATTTTAAATAACCACATCAACCAATTTGGCTTTCATTTTCATGTCACTATCTCTAAAGTATTCACGCTCCATGTCATTCTTCTTCTTGATCATAAGGAGCATGAGATTCTTTCTAGAATTGACCAGTCGCTTCATTTTCCCTACATTTTCTAAAGACAAATTAAGCTTTCTACGATGGGTTCTCACAATATACTCCACTCCATCTTTGAACAAATAATTCATTTTCTCAAATCTATGGAAATGGATTTCTGGTCATACAGATACAGGGATCCCAACACAATTCTAGAAATATCTGATGGACCTACATCTAATTCGACTTCATAAATGAAATCGATAGTAATACGAAACCCGAAAATGCATTTCCTTATTACCCAAATATTTTCATCCTTGGTTATCCAACCCAACGAATACATTTTATGATGAGGCACTATTTCGAGATTCAACTTCTTGACCAAGTTTGTAGAAATTAATTTTTCCTAGGATCCACTGTCAAACCACGTATCAATCTTGCTATGTTTGGAAATATCTCTAATATGGAACAACTCAATTATATTTTCTTCATTTGAAGCGTTGTTGGAGTTATTTGTTGCGATGGTGCTTGCCACCACTTTTCCTTTAGTGATTGTGGCCAATAGTTGTTTCATTACTTGAGTCGGAATCCAAATCTTGTTGTACAACAACATTTTTTTTATGTTTCCATTTATTGTTAAATTTCTTCGGTCTTAATTCAGGATGAATCTTCCAACAATGGGCTTCATCATGGTCCTCTTTGGAACAATTCTTTTACACAGGTTTCTCCCCTTCGTTCTTAACAAAAGCATTTTTCTTTTGCTTTCCTTTAGATTTCTTTCCCTTTTCACTACGTTGGAATGGATTATTATTACCTTCTTCCTATACATTTCCCCTTTTTACTCGAGGTGTATAGCTTGAACACATACCTCATCAAGATTCGTGGGATTAAACACAAGAATGGTGTGTCGAAGATAACTATGCAAACCTCCTATGTATTTCAGCAAAGTATCTTGTGACTGTAAGTCTACTCCTACCATAAGAGCTCTTCTCCTAAACTCCTAAGTATACTCTTGCAGATTTTGACCTTTTAAATATCTAAAATTTAGCAAACCCGTGATAGATTTTTTCATATGAGCTAAAGGGTAAAATTGTCTTTTTATAGTAGCAATGACATCAGACCAAGTAATAGACATCTTACCATGTTCTTGATCTCGTCTTGAGTCCTTGCTTCCCACCAAATGAGTGTTGCACCCTCCATTATCAATGAAGCAAAATGTATTATTATATCATCCTCTTGAAGGTTCTGAATCCTGTAATAGATCTTCAACTGAGGAATCAAATTATCAAGCTTCTATGCATTCACTTCACCATTATACATGTGCGACTCAAATTTAACATCAAGTTTCAGAAAAGGTGCTTTATTAGTTCCTTTTGAAGAATGATGATGGTTGTATTAGTGGAAGAGTGTGAAGATGCTTGTGAAGAACAAGATGAAGAAGATGGTGGAGAGGGTGGCTCCATTCCCATTACCTCCTTTTCCATTACCTTCTCCTGAAGAATCTTCTCCATTGGTAGGTTTGGAACTTTCTCCTTGAAATTTTCTATTACCCTCTTCATAGAAGACCTTAACCATCTTAGTCATATCAAAAAAATACTTTTGAATTCTCTTTCATCATCGGTCATGGTAGGTTCTCCTTCATGAGACATGGTCTCTGAAGACTCAAATGCAACTTTTGTAACTTGAGGATGTACTGGTATAGAAGACTTTGGAAACCTTTCTTTTCTTCCACTTGAGACAACTACAGGGCTTTCAACCAACTTCCCTTCTCCTATTTTGAGTTTTAACCTTGTTAGCATGACACAAAACAAGAAAAAAATACTCTATCTTTGCACAAGCAAATCTCGTAAGCAAAAACTAGTGCTCTGATACCAATATGATTTGAAATGGAGAAAATTAGTAATGTTGTGCTAATTGCCCATTCAGAATAAAACCTAAGATACTTATCATTTGCTTATCAAGTGCTTAAGGATTATTTTTTATTAATTAACTAATTCCTGTGAGACTTTCTTATGTAAATATTATAAACAATTTAACATAAAACATATTCTGAACAACAACAAAATAATGGAAAAAAATACATCACACAACACAAAGATTTAATGAGGAGTTCACCCCTCCTAGGCTACGTCTCCTTGGTCTATCTTCCAATGCTTGGGCTTCTACATTATGCTCCAAATTACAACAAAAGTGTGTTTATAATGCTCAATTTCCTTTGAAACCTATCTCAATGAGTTCAAAATAACCAAAACTGCTAGAATTGATTCTTTATGCACCTAATTTGGATAGGAACTAAAGAAGTTATGCCCTCTCCCATTTCTTCAATAGTTTTCTCCTCCAAATCTGGCTAACTGCCAGTTAAATTCATTATCTGGAGCTAATTCTAGTAGTTCCACCAAAATTGGTGGTCTTGCCAACTTCCTCGCCTATCTCATGGTTAGGGACATGTCGTCACACGGTGGTTAGGTTCGGTGGTTAAGGCGATGGTTCCATAGCTACATCGTAGATTGCAATCAACGAAGTCCATCAGCATACAGACCCATACCTTGACGCTCTATAAACCCATCGAGATTATGAAACATAATATATAAAATATCACATTCAGGAATCCTATCACAAATCGCAATCAACAGAGTTCTTCAAGCTTATGGTCTGTGAACAAAGCGGCGATCTGTAATTACGATATCGGTGGACCTGGCAGGAGTATTAACCGAAGCCTATAACCTTATTGCATTTGGGATATCATGATTGGTGGAAAACCAATGGTCTTGGATATGTTGGAATGTGCAGTATTGCAATTTGTGATTGAGATATCGCATCGCAACTCTGATCTTGTCTGCGGCCGATTATGTCGTACTTCACTCCCTTCACCGATGTGCGATTGTGATTTATCGCATCACAACCCTTCAATGCTCAAGAGACGATTCTTTAACATGATCTACCTATGACTTGAGATTGTGATATGCATGGGAAAATGGTGTCCTACCACTTGGCATCTCCTCATTCGCTGAAGACCTTGCCACATTATCGAATCCTGCAATGTAGTCAAGTCAAGTTTGAAATTTGACTTGCTCTAAATTCTACATACGAGCTCATATTTGAGTGTCGTTTGCACCATTGGATTCAAAATGAAGAGATATTCGATCTGAAGCTCTCTTTTAACAAAATTTCAACTCTTTGATTTTTGAGCATAATTTTGAGCACATGATCAATCTCAATGGTAGAAGAACCTAAGTTATTTTTTTTAGTTTTTTGTTTTCTTAATCCATAGAATTTTTTTGGACATATTTTTATTTCCTTCATCCAATGAAACCTATCTAGATCACAAAAATCTAGTAGAAATATAAGTTTTTCTGGAACATTATTTACAAATTAACTATTTCTATGGGGAAGCATAATAGGATAACAAGTTCATTGAAAAGATAAGAAGTTTGCATGGGCCTTTGTATTTGTTAAGAACTTAAAAATTGAAACAATGTTTATCATTAATCAATTTTCATGCTAATTTGTTGAGTGAATGACAAATATGCAAGTTCTATAAATGTGGAAAACTTGGTTTAAATTTTTACTCTACACATTCCCCTTTGTAGTTTGCTAAATTTTTTGAAATTTACTATTTATAAATTTTGAACATAAAAATATTAAAATTCAAGTCTATGATCAAAATAATATGGAAGGAAAGAAAATGAATAACATATAATAAATATTTTGAAATTTAAATTAAAGAAAATTGACATGTAATAACTTTACATGTGAAATTGTCCATTGTCTTTATTTTAAGAATCAGAAGAGCATAAGGGCAAATGATATCTCTTTTAACTTATTCTAGTGGTTTATTGGTACATGGTTATAGGTAAAAGGATGGGAATGATATATTTTCAAAAAATAAGATGAATTACGTTACGATATACATAAAATTATAAGTATATAAAGTATTAAAAAAACAAATTATGTAAATCAGCATTGAAGATTTAATTGAAATCATGAATCAAACTCAATCTCATATCATATTTGATCATTTATAATTTGACATCTAACATAAAATCATAAGGAATTTTGAAATTGAAAATCATATATGATTTGATCAGATTTTCAAAGTTCAAAATAATTAATGATCAAAGTATCTTAAAAATTGCCGATTGAGATTTCCCAACGTAGTAGCAACTAATTATCAATAAATCTATCCAACAAAAATAAAATAAAACATAATACTTAGTAAATGTTTGAAGTCTTTTATGCATCATTATTATTTAAATATTGCAGGCTCATCATTTTTTAGATTAATTATTCAAATATAATGGAAGCTTCACCTTTGGATGTTGACCATAAAGGGCTTTTTTGGTGTCTCAAATATGTACGTTCAATGCGATTTCATGTTCTTGAATACGCTTTTATTATTTTCCTTTTCTGATATTAATTGGTTTCGTTTCATAGAAGGGATGAAATAACAAGTGCTTCAATTTCACTTACAGGAGGCATTGGCTACCAATGAGAAGTAACCACATGGAAAATATATACAAATATAGTGAATTTATATCATGACGCAATTACCAATCAATATACTTGTTATATGTAACGTTGTAAAAGCTATAGTTAATTAAAACTAGAATATTTTAGATACCGATGGATGAAAAAAGGATGGACCTAAAACATCCTCATAGGCTATTAATTTTTTTTTAAATCTACACATTCGTCAGAAATCTGGTGAGCCTTCTGACATCACAATTTCAATTCCCAAACACTGTAAATTGGATGCTTGAATGTCGCAATTTCAACGCTTGAATGACACAATTTTCATGCCTAACCATCACAATTTCCACTCCTAAGCATCAAAATTTTGACGACACAAATTTTTTTGTCTTTAAATGAGATGAAACGATGGTTTCCATCCAAATTTTGATGCCACAAATTGCGACGACGATTTCCGTCAAACTTCTGAATATGAAGGAGACGTAGAAAATATGATTGTAAAATGTTTGACGTTTCATGAATTCTCTTTTTTGTCATTATTGATAGGAATGATTGTTGCAAGAGAGACAAAGAGGTTTCAAAAACTGGCTCAATATGTAGTAGTGTTAAATTGGAATAGGTACACGGACAAATTTCTAAAACATTAATGGTTACTTTTAATGATGTCAAGTTTTTTTAATAATTATAGTTTATTATTAAGCAATTACACTTTAGCAATTCAATCACAAAACAATAAGAACAATAGAGATCACAGTGCGAGAACACAAGATTTATCCTAAGAAAATCCACTTGGGGAAAAACCAAACAATCTTTTCATTGGAGAAATTATTTAGTTGAACAAAAGATACATCTAATGCAAGTAGTCAACTATGAGGTAAAATTGACCAAGAAGATATGATCAAACATAGTCAAGCAACAATCTAGTTAAGTCAAGTCAAGTCAAAATTATTCCCTTCAAATTCGGCCATCTTTGATCTACCTAAGCTAAATTTTAGCCTTCTACAATATGTGCACAAACTCGGCCACCTCGAAATTTTGGCCTATCAAGAATTTTCAGTTGCCCAAATAGGATGCCCAAAAATTTCCTAAAAATTGACACGTGTGAGATCAATAAAGAAATTGATAGATACTAGAGATTAATTTGTCCTTCTTTTCCTTCTTTTTCCTACTTCTTCTTCCCTTGGATTCCCAAAAATTCTCTTGCCTTGTGTGGGGCCGAATTATTCCTTGCGGAGGAGGTCAAATGCTCTTTATATAGTGATTTGCCCATCTAAATGGGTGTGTCTTTTCATTAGAGTTGGCATGACATGAGGGAAGGCCAACTTGACTAGCTTGGAGCCAAAAATTCAAAATTCAAATTACAAAATTTTATCTTTTGAATCTGACATGAGAAACACATCTTATAATAATGGTTTGAAGGGCTAATCAATGAAATGACATGAAGAACATGTCTTACAACTACATTATAAATTTCAACACATAAAAATATAAATTATGAAGATCGATCGTAGCTACAAAATTAAACATATCTCTTCCTCCCTCTACCTCCCCCTCTCTCCCTACTCAACTATCCATCACTCTCCCTTTCTCTAACTTCATCCTTAACTACCACCTTCTTCTCTATTCCCTTTCCCGTCTTTCTCCACACCCCCTTTGCTCCTTCAATCCCTACTTCGTAATGACCCCCTTTTTGTTGGAGAGTGCACATCTAAATTAAATAAACAAGATAACACAGCAGAAAAAAAATCAAGCACATAAGGACACAACTTTAACGTGGTTCACCCAACCAATCTGGGCTACGTCCACACAACATAGGCATCAGGCAATTTATTAATCAAAACAAGAGATTACATCATGAAATCTTCACAAAACTCTCACACACTCTTTGCCAACATCCAAATGATTGCCTGTTATATAGCATAGAGAATCTAACAGCCTCATTAACTCACTCACATCAAATATAGGAGGCATTAACTCCCTCCCAACAAACTGGAGCTAATCTAGGAACTAAATTCCTATTGTTGTCGCCTTCAGAGATTTTTGCCTATTTCTTTCCAAACAGAAAATCTCAACAATCTCCACTTTGACAACAATTAGCCTGATGCCCTGTTATTATTATTTTATCTTTTCTACAAGCCAAACACCAGCGTAGCTTCTCCAACAGAATTGGTTTCGTGAACATGTCTGCATAGTTCTCCTTTGTATGCACCTTTTCAAGAGAGACTCCCCTTTCAGTGATAACCTGTCTTACAAAATGGTACTTAATTGGAATATGATTTGATTTACTATGATAGGCCGAATTCTTAGCCAAATGTATTGCACTTTTACTATCACAAAATAACCTGATGTTATCGTGTAACCTACCAAACTCACCAAGCAAACCTTTCAACCAAACTGCCTCTTTGCAAGCATGCGAAGCAGCAATGTATTCTGCTTCAGTAGTTGATAAAGCAACAATATTTTGTAGCTTCGACATCTAGCTTATAGCTCCACCTGCAAGAGTAAAGACGTACCCTGAAGTTGATCTTTTCTTATCCAAATCACCTGCAAAATCGGAATAAACTGATCCGCAAACAAATTCACTACTCTTATTGTAAGAAATAAAATAACTACTTGTGCCTCTCAAATACCGAAGCACCCATTTCACTACTGACTAATGTTCTTTACCCGGATTTTCCATGTACCTGCTGACAACCCCAACTGCATGTGAAATATTTGGTCGTGTACAAACCATCACATACATTAAACACCCTACTACATTGGCATATGGAATTCGAGACATATAATCCTTTTCTTGATCTGTATTAGGACATAAACTCGAAGAAAGCTTAAAATGGGAAGCTAAAGGGATTGACACGGGCTTCACATTAATCATACCAAATCTCAAAAGTATCTTCTCAATATACTTTTGTTGTGATAGTCATAGCTTACTAATGCTCATGTCTCTGAAAATCTCCATGCCCAAAATCTGTCTTGCTGCTCCTAGATGTTTTCATATCAAATGTCCTTGCGATCTGAGCCTTCAACCTGTTGATTTCTTCTATGCTTTTGCTTGCTAAAAGCATATCGTCAACATACAATACCAAGATAATGAATATGCCATTATTCAACTATTTAAAATAAACACAATGATCATATTCACTTATAACATATTTCTGACTCAACATGAAAGAATCAAACTTCTTATACCACTGCCGAGGCGACTGCTTCAGGCCATATAATGACTTCTTGAGCCTGCAGACAAATTTCTCATTGCGATGCTGAACAAACCCTTCCGGTTGTTCCATATATATTTCCTCATCTAAATCACCATGTAGAAATGCAATCTTAATATCTAACTGCTGCAACTCCAAATCAAACAAAAGCCACTAATGCTAACACAATTTTAATTGAAACAATTTTAACCACTGGCGAAAAAATCTCATGAAAGTCAATACCAGCTTTCTGAGAAAACCCTTTTGCAACCAGTCGCGCTTTGTACCTGTCTTCCGTATCATTCACACCCCGTTTCAGCTTGAAGACCCATTTACTCCCCACAGTTTTCCTGCCTTTCGGAAGCTCCACCAGATCCCATGTGTCGTTTTTACTCAAGGCCATCATTTCGTCCTT